>OZ024904.1:84471226-84591226 GCA_964017125.1 Flabesymbios commensalis | reverse complement strand
AGATTGGTCGGAGTCCCTCGTCGGCCATTGTGACCCCATAATGGAGCTCCCGACGTAGGCCCATCTTCCCATACTGGTGACCCCTGACGACTCATCGTCTACGCAACAGTGTTTTCACCTAGACGCCAGTTGAAAACCGCTGTTTTCAAGGATAGTCTTCATTAATTTTAAGGGATTTTTTGAAAAAAATCAATAGCATTTTTTCCATAAGGTACGTGAAAGCTGTAGGTCATTATTATATGCCAGTTTAAATTAGTCAGAAAGAGTTATCAGAAGAGAAGCACGTTTCTTTACGTCGAAAACGGCGTAAATTTCTAAATTTTTGGTCGAAATCCCACGTGTTTGGCGCCTTTTCAAGTCGGTTTCTCTAGAAGAATCCAGAAAATTATTCTCATAGACCTAGTCTATCATTTTATAATTGTAAGAGTTTGTTTAATGCCTTCATCCTATTAATGCCACTGTAGGCGAGTAGGAAGTGGGTATTTTCGGTAACTCAATTTTTATCGTTGATTACCATAATTGGGTAACTCGATTTTAAAGTCCATAGACGAAATCTCGTCATGTTTTCCGATTTTTTTCTACAAATCGAGAGAAATTTTAAATATCGCTTCGAATCGGGTAACCTTTAATAGGTTTAGGGCCAAAATAAATTGTTTTCCCTAAATGAATGTCAATAAACGGTCTTATTTGGTCTGTTTAAAAATATTCCCAGGACCGTAGGTCAATATTTTGTACTATTGTCATATGTTATTTCAGAGAATGCTGAATATTGTACTTGTATTTGGTAGATGTGCGCCATCTTGGACGCTGGTTTCCCTAACTTAGCTCTTCGCCCGCCGTGGGCACCCACGTGTTCCCCCCTAACCGGCATGCATCTGGACAGTGAACCTGTGTCGCCGCATCACATTAGCATAAAATAAGCCGCCATTTTGATTTGGTGGAGATCATTTTTCACGTGTTCCAAATTTTACACAGACTGATTGTAATATTTTTTTTTAAACTGTTTATAAATCTTCTTTTTCAAAACGATTGAGGAAGAAGAAATGTAAATAAGTTGTTTCGAAAACAAATTCTGCCACTAATTGTGCGAGATTTTTGTTCACTTTGAAACGCCTTTCGGTGTTTGTAATCGTGCTAGGCTATTTAGCGCCTTATTTGGGCACGCAGTAGGTAATGAATATGCTAATGTGAGGCGAGACGGGGATGCTGACTGTATACTATGTACGTACCACCCAAAGCTTACCGTCACAGACTATAAGCCACATGCTGCCTGCCGCACAGGCTGTGAGCACCGACAATACACCACACACACACCCACCACAGACGACATAAAAACAACCGCACCGAAGACAGTCGGTTTATACGTCAATCAATGAATCGATGCGAGCGATTGATTCGGACGTTTATGAGAATGACTCGGTGATGAACGTACCATTATAAAAAAAAAAAAAAACGTGGAATGTTCATCACAGACATTATTTTTCAGCGAAATGATATACTTTATCATTAATCAGCATAGACTACTGTCAGTCACGTTTTAGATATTATTTTTAAATCATAAATGTCACTGTTTTTCTTCGCAGTCACATTTAGTCTATCAGTTTGAGAACGAAATTTTCTCACGATAGTTTATTTCTGAAGTTTAAATTTTTTATAAATACAGAAATATTCGATTTGACAGTTGCGCTATTGCGAAACATTGCAAATATTTGAATGTGTTTTTCGACTTGTGTGAAATTTTTTTTTTCACCCAGGTCGATTTACAATATACTATTATCCTAGCTTAGCATAGCTTATCATAGTTGTATCTGGCATATTATTTTTATGTACCACTTCGACCTACGGTTTTCACGGTACCATTTTGCATGTGTGTGACTAGGTGAGAACGTTTTATGTCTCATATAAACCTTCAGTTTTCACTTCAATCAATACATACCTTTTGTGAATTAGTGAACAGCAATTAGGTGAAACTTCAACGACGCATATTTTTTCAACTAATCTGCAACCCCCGTTTCTCGCAACATGCGACATAGCATGAACATTTTCTACAGTCTACACTTCTAAGCTTCAACATATTACAGACATTTTTCATCTGATTTTCACGGCATTGCACAACCTATCCGCGCACGGCTCGTCAAAAATAGTTGGCATGTGTTAATACGACATGCCATTTTAAACACATTTGGGATAGACGCAGAGCCAATAGGCCAGCTATCTCAGATGCTTCACTAGTTAGATAATTTTACAAACACTACTTCATAATGTCAAGGCAGTACGACAGTGAAGGCTTCATGTCAACGCCCCTAGAAGGTTCGGGTGCTAGACCTAAAGATAATTATCATCCCGACAGTGAGGACAATAAGGTTCGATTCCGAGAGGCGGACGAGGAATATCAACGCCTCAAAGCTGATTTCGCTCGAATTGCTCGAGCTAGACGTATGAATTCTCACTCTAGGAGCGACTCCTCAAGGAGTTCTTCACGGCTCGGTAGACAGTCGCAGAAACGTGCTACGAACTTACCAAAGTTCAGAATCGCAACTTTCTACGCTTCGGATGTAGAGCTCTGGTTCAACCAAATTGAGACTCAGTTCGCTCTTCACCAGATCAATGGTGCCAAAGAAAAACGGCGATTGGAGACCATGCGGGGACTACCGTAGTTTGAATGCACAGACCGTACCGGGCCGTTATCCGATTCCTCATATACAAGATTTCACGCAGCGGTTAGCCGGATCGAAATTTTTTTTGAAGATCGACTTAGTCAGGGCTTATCACCAAATTCCGGTGGAACCGTCTGACGTACACAAGACTGCTGTTACCACACCTTTCGGCTTGTTTAATTTCACTAGAACACCATTTGGTCTAAGAAATTCCGGTCAAACGTTTCAGCGATTTATAGACCACGTGACACGCGGACTTGATTTCGTTTTTGTTTATTTGGATGACCTACTGGTAACCAGCCCAGATCATAAAACGCATAAGAAACATCTACGAATTCTTTTTGCTCGACTATCAGAGTACGGAATTATCATTGGTCCTGAAAAGTGTCAGTTCGGAACAACTGAATTAAGTTTCCTAGGTCACCACGTTTGCGCCGAAGGCATTTCGCCGTTACCCAGCGCCGTTGACGCGATCGTTAATTTCGTTAAACCCGAAAAGCAACGAGCATTGCGTAGATATCTGGGAATGGTGAATTATTACCACCGTTTCATACCGCATTGCGCCGCGAAGTTGACGCCACTCAATAATCTACTGACTTCTGCCAATGAAGGACATACCAGACTGTCACCGAAATCAAATTTCGATTTGAAGTGGAATAAAAACGCAGAGTCAGCATTTTCTGAGTCAAAACAGATATTGGCAAACGCTACGCTTCTGGTGCACCCAGATTCTACGGCCCAGCCTAACATGACGTGTGACGCTGATGATGTCGCCGTCGGTGGCGTTTTGCAGCAATTTTTAAACGGTATGTGGCAGCCGCTTCGTTTTTTAGCAAGAAGCTGAACCCAGCAGAGACACGCTACAGCGCGTTCGATCGTGAGCTTTTGGCAGTATACGCTACAATTAAACATTTCAGACACAATTTAGAAGGACGAAATGTTTTCGTTAATACAGATCACAAACCGTTGACATTCGTAATGTCATCCGTGACTGAGCGCGCATCCCTACGACAAACACGTCATTTAGCGTTCATCGCTGAATTCACCACCGATATTAGATATGTAAAAGGAGAGACAAATTTCGTCGCTGATGCGCTGTCACGACCATCGGTGTCAGCGATCCATGATGGACCAGTAATAGACTATAAAGAGTTAAGTCTCGACCAAGCTAATGACGCGGAATTCAAGCGTTTGAGACACTCGACTACATCAACTATGAAGTTCAAACTATTAAAATCGTTCGATAATCAATTGATCTGGAGTGATGTGTCCACGGGACACAACCGGCCGTACCTTACCGCGAAATTTCGCCGAAAAGTTTTTTCAAACTTGCACGGTTCAGGCCATCCATCGCATAGAGCTACCAAACCTTTGATTAATACCCGATTTGTATGGCACGGCATGAACATAGATATTGCTAGATGGTGTCGTACCTGTAAGGGTTGTCAGACCGCTAAAGTTTCACGTCACGACACTCCAGTTTTCGGAATGTTCACTGAACCTACCGAGCGATTCGATCATGTCCACGTGGACATAGTCGGACCTTTACCTTATGCCGATGGTTTTAGATATCCACTGACTTGCGTCGACCGTTTTACACGTTGGCCCGAAGCTATACCTATGGTAGATATTAGAGCCGAAACGGTCGCCGATGCCTTCTTCAGTGGGTGGATAGCACGTTATGGTACCCCAGCCACTATCACCACTGATAGGGGCGCTCAATTCGAGTCCAAATTGTGGGATAGTTTGTGTAATCAATTCGGGATTATTCGGAATCGTACCACGAGTTATCACCCTCAGTCGAATGGCATGGTCGAACGTTTCCACCGTCAATTGAAAGCCGCCATTATGGCGCACGAGTCACCGAACCCTTGGACTATCACGTTACCTGCTGTACTTTTAGGAGTTCGTTCAGCCGTGAAAGAGAGACTGGGCAGGTCAGCTGCCGAGATGATTTACGGGACAACCCTTAGACTCCCAGGAGAGTTTACTAAACAGTACACCGTCGACGCCAACACTGATTTGGAGAATTATTCAGAGAAGCTACGCGTGGCCGTGTCGCGTCTCCGTCTATGTCCGCCACGTGACACACAACAACACAACATTTTCCAATTCAAGGAAATAGCTACATGTACTCATGTATTCTTGCGCCAAATCGCAATTGCACTGCCTCTGACCGCTCCTTACGACGGACCATACAAGGTCGTCGCGAGGAGTGGCAGAGTAATGAAAATCCTAGTTAAAGGCAAGGTTGAGACGGTCTCTTTAGATCGCGTTAAACCCGCACATATGGAGTGCGAGCCTACGACAGGTACGACAATACAGCGTAAAACGCCAAGCAAACCACGGAAGTCGACCGCTACCAGGACATCTAGTAAGAATCCACAGGGTCCACCTAGACCTGGTAGTGCGGACACTCCGCCGTCCAACGGGACGAGAGTCAACACAAAAAAGTCGACGGCAGTCAGAAGCAGTCAAAAATCGGCCACAGTCCCAAAGCAAATAGATGTTAAAGTCAACTTGTCTAACAGAGACAATACTTATGTAGCGCCGCATTCGCGAGCCCCTGCCGTGTCCCGCGCTAACGGGAACGGCGGTGGTTTACAAACGTATTCCCGCATACCTTTACATCTACGGGGTAAAACCCCGGGTGCTGCTGACGCCGCAACCGACTCGACAAAAAGCAAACATGCGAATATCGCTAATCGCGAAAAAATTTCGACCGACCAAACAGTGCGAAAAACTAGAGTCGGACGAATTATCCAGACTCCTGCCCGATTCGTGCAGATGGTTCACGCCATAGTTGCGCCTAACGACATCTATGGCGGGCCCAACCGCATGCTTCGTAATAACAATGTTGTTAAATTGTAAATGAATATGCCAGGCCTGGCAGCATTGTGTACAGATATATAAATGTAAAGACATTTTTCTTAGCAAGCTCATTGCTAAATTACTAATAGAAATTATGTTAATTAAATGAATGGGTTGATCGCAGCTTGCAGCAAATGAATCATACATAAAGGACAGTTGGTGTTAAGAGGATAGGACAATTCACGTATAATGCTGCGCTTTCAACCACCCACGCTGTAACCACACTCGCTATATTTAAAAAAAAAAAAACTATGCTTAGTTATAAGAGGTTACATATTTTACAACCCCGCTACTTGCACGAAGCAGTCTCCTACACGTCAGTTTGGTCCTACGTTATCACTCACCCGGGGTTAATGTAGGATCCTGACGTCGTTCAGTTAATGTGGCGTTTATCCCCAGCCTCCTGGACGCGGGGGGATGGGGATGACCGCGTCGTTTCCGTACCTTGGTGACGGGTGCACATAAAGCAATGTGTGCGGCCTTGGTATTTTTCCCGCACTTCAGGCGTTACACTCGGCGACTACGGAAGTGCCGTAGCTCGCTCTCGCTAAGTCAATAGAGACGTGCCGTGCGCGGGAGGTTGTGCTTTGCTGTTATCGCATGTTAATCAAATAAACATGACAAGAGGGAAGAGAGTTTTCTGACTTGTTTGGAACCGTCGACTCGACGGAGGAGGAGGAAGTTTGAGTTTTAATGGTGAGATTGGTCGGAGTCCCTCGTCGGCCATTGTGACCCCATAATGGAGCTCCCGACGTAGGCCCATCTTCCCATAGGACTAAACGCATCGATGTGTTTCTTTGGCGCACTCAAGACAGGTGTCACTCTCACCTACTTCGCTGGGTGGCCTGGTGTTGAGTCGGGGTTGTCCTGGCGTCGCAGACGGTGGGCCAGCATTGGCCCCGCGCCGCGTATGACGGCGGTTCGTGGCTGCTTGGATGTGCTGCGCGCCGTCCTGCTTGGACAGTCGGAGATCGCGGGCTCGAGCCCCGCTCTGGCAGTCGAGTTTCAAAGAACTTTCTTTCCCGCTCACTCGTAAAGATTAAATATTGCAGGGAGCCTCCGTGACCGAGTGGTAGCGTGCTCGGCCTCAGACAGCCAGGCCTCGATTCGAATCCTTTGTCTGGAGAGCAGTGTCGTCTCATTCATCTCACCATCCTCAGGAGGTTATCTTGGCCCAGCTTAGCCTATATGTACACAAAGGTGGTCTAAAGCCCAATTTGTTTTCATTTTATTTGCTAGGCGCCGTTGTCGTTGGGTGAAATATTTTTGGATGTATTGTTAATAAAGGCCAAATTGCGACACAAAAACATCTCACAAGAAGTTATAATATTACATAGAGTATTTCCTATCCAGACTATGTAACTGCTGTGTGGGATGGGAGATGTATATTGGGTGGCCGGATACAGCGATTTGCTCAGGGTGAGCGTACAACGAAGGATAAACCCTGATGATTGGTATTAAAGTAGAAATTTAGTGTCTACGCCATGTGGTAGAAAAACGTTGCTATTTTAATTTGTTAAAACTTTTTAAGTCTCCTTTTTTTATTCCATTTATTTTATTGATAAAACTTGTAATAGTATGATGTGATTTTGTATTCCACATGTAGGCCCCTACACGATGTACGGAAGTGTTAAAGTGAAACTGGTATGTCTCTTTCCATTCAACTATCGGTCCCTGAACATACCGCTATTCTCACAAAGCAGAATACCCTTTGCGTCATTTCTCACAAAATATGTAAAAGCAGTAGATACCATTACCCCTTGAAGCGCTGAAATATTTTTGAATAAACCATGGAGATTAAAGGGTTTTGTCAATTTGAAGTCATCATAAATGTCTTTGTTACCTCTTTGCGATTCATTTGACTACCTTATGGGTCTACGGCCATTAAAAACATGTTTACTCTTGCAGCGCGGGGATCGACTTTAGACGTCAGAATCTGACGTTTACAGATGTCAGATTCTGACCTCTGAAGTCGATCCCCGCGCTGTAAGGGTTGAACGGGTCTATCCTGTTCCCAGTATAATTTCTAATAAATAGATTTCATCGAATTTGGAAACAAGCGTATTTTCACAGATTATAATATTATTTAGGCCTATGCTAAGACCTAAAGACAATGACGCAAATCTCAATAGAAGAGATATCTACATGCGTCATTCCTTACAAAATATGTAGGCCTAGTAGATACCATCAACCCTTTCACCCCGGAATAAGGCATGTTAAAAAAATGGCTTAAATAAATCGGGGATGAAAGGGTTAAGCAGGTCTATTCTGTTCACAGTATAAGTTTTGATTATTTTGTTCAGCGAAATTGGAATAAAAACGTATTTTCATAGATCAAAATAGTTGTATTTATATTGAGACCTGAAGGTAACAACGCCAACCCAAACAGAAGAGATGTCTACATTCATCATAAATATAGCCATTCCCTTGAGCGTTTTATTCAGGAAGCCCATTTTGCCAACTCTTTTTAGTATTTTTATATTATCGATAACATTCCAACCAACACAATTAAACATATTGTCAGTTTTTTTAAATATTTTTTTAAAATCATAATTTTCACATTTTACGGCTAAAATTTGATAAAATTCAAAATCGACCCTTATTTAAAAAACAAATCAATTACAAAAACATGAATTTATTGTAGTTGTGCATCTCACATATCTCACATAATAGAGCATTGAGACATTTTCATGTTTTAATCTAATAGCTCCCGATAGTAACTTTATAATTTGCTGATTTTGCGATAGTTCCCACACACGAATCAGAATGTATAAATGATTTTATATGGCTTAATATACCTTTACCAAATGATGCTTCTGTGTTGTCAGTTCCTTCAAACATGTATTGATCACCCGATGAATGCTTTTGGTCACTTTTTTGGATTTTCAACATGTTTAACAGCTGTTATGGGTGGATATTCTCACTTGCACTTTCTTAAAATAATATTCTATCACAACGTTAAGAGCTAAATGAATTATCCAAAGTAAAAAAACATTTCTACATCTATAGTCTATGCCACATGAATAATAATCGAATAAATTAGATTGTCTCGCTCATCTATCTTTGATTATTGCATATTTATGTGTGATGTGATAGACACACCTCTGCAGCATCATCTACATGAAGTTTAGAGTGTTAATATTTTGAACATGCTTCAGAACTGTATCATCTACAATCGTAGTGGATGTCTCGGTCATAGTATAGGAATAGCCCTGTATAATCCATAAAATTATACGAAAAAAACATCCACTGATCAACCCTTGTGGCAAAACAGCCAGCTATAAAAATATAATATTTAATAGTGAGCTCAGACTCAGAGCTCAGCTTCATAATATTTTATACGTGTTGCATGAAATATAGGTATAAAACCAATATTCATTATTTATCATGTTTATGGTCAACCTCTGTATTCATAAGAATTTTTTTTACAGTAGCGCCTATATTAAAAAAAACACAGCCTGACTAATGTGGAAACAGTTTTGATCTATTTAATTCATTGGTAAATCCAATGATAAACACTTAGCTTGCAACTCACACATAATCGCACTCGTCTACCTCAGCTTCCTATCTCCTTTTTCCAAAGACACGTAGAAGCATATGCCTTGTTATTGGATTAATCTCAACATCCACACATATTCTGTGCATGTTCATATGAGACCCCTTTGGAAAATCAGATGCTGCTGAGACCCCACCTCCCTGTGCTGTTGAGACCCCTTAGCCTACATGCTGTTAAGACCCCTTACGTGCTGTTGGGGTCTTTTTCTCTATTCTAGAGTATCACTTGTATAAATTCTCCGGGGTCTATGATATGCCATGTATTAACCACGGTATTCAAATATATATTTTCTGTATTAAATACAACATCGGAAATAAAGCACAGACTGTGTGATAAAACAATACTTTCTGTTCATGCTGTCAGTAATGCAATATACATCGCCGTACATCAACGTGAATCACTCTTTAAAAAAAATTAAGTTCAATTTTTCAATCTGGGGATCTCAGCAGCACCAGAATATGGGGGTCTAGGTAGCACCAGAATATGGGACTAGGGGTCTCAGCAGCACCAGAATGTGGGGGTCTCAGCAGCACTAGAATCTGGGGGTCTCAGCAGCTCCAGAATCTGGGGGTCTCAGCAGCGCCAGAATGTGGGAGTCTAGGTAGCACTAGAATATGGGAATGGGGGTCTCAGCAGCACCAGAATGTGGGGGTCTCAGCAGCACCAGAATCTGGGGGTCTCAGCAGCGCCAGAATGTGGGAGTCTAGGTAGCACCAGAATTTGGGACTGGGGGTCTCAGCAGCGCCGGAATATGGGGGTCTCAGCAGCACCAGAATGTGGGGGTCTCAGCAGCACCAGAATGTGGGGGTCTCAGCAGCACCAGAATGTGGGAGTCTAGGTAGCACCTGAATATGGGACTGGGGGTCTCAGCAGCACCGGAATCTGGGGGTCTCAGCAGCACCAGAATCTGGGGGTCTCAGCAGCACTAGAATCTGGGGGTCTCAGCAGCACCAGAATCTGGGGGTCTCAGCAGCGCCAGAATGTGGGAGTCTAGGTAGCACTAGAATATGGGAATGGGGATTTCAGCAGCACCAGAATGTGGGGGTCTCAGCAGCACCAGAGTCTAGGGGTCTCAGCAGCACCAGAATGTGGGGGTCTTAGCAGCAGAATATGGGGGGGGGGGGGTCTCAGCAGCACCAGAATGTGAGACTGAGGGTCTCAGCAGCACCAGAATCTGGGGGTCTCAGCAGCACCAAAGAGGTCTCAGCAGCATGTAGGGCTTCGAGTGCTATTGAAATAATCAGCCTCATTGTCATGATGTTATGCAATGACGTGCATGGTGTATTGCCATGATATGTAGAAAGCGACGTAAAACGTTATAATTTACCGACTCACTCTTTTATTCAACGGTTATTGATGGATTTCTCTATGATCTTTAACTTAAGTTTCTTGCCACGTACCCAGAGATTGATCTCATACTTTCCCCCGTCATTTCCCCGCAATTTAATTTCCCAGCGGCTACTTGGCAAGTGGATATCACGAAGGAGTGTGTGAGGGTTCCGGGAGATACATGAAATTTGAACTAAATAAAGGCACAGCACAGTAAATATTTTCCTAGTGAAATTCCAATCATTCAGTATGTGAATAAACAATCTGAGGCAAGATCCCAATATTGTCCACTATTTCCATGGCTTCAAATCGACATTTCTGGTAATTTGTAACCAGATTGAGTGATACTCTATTTTTAAAGCAGCTATAGCTACACGATGCTATGATTGTATTAATTTTACTACAACGGGATACAATACGTTAGGTGGTTAGCCTAGGATGATCAGATTATTTGTCACAATTCTCATCTCAAGATGAAATCTGGGCGGCAATCTCGACCAATCCGACGCCTACGATATGTCGTTACTTGTACGAGAATACGGACTGAGTTTTCATTTTACTTTATATAATATATATCACGTAAAAGGAAAGGTCAGAGTGTCCTTTCTGTGATGATTATACAATGTTCTTAATTTTTAATCTAGTTTTATTTAAATTATGTCATGTGGCAGGTCGAGCTTGATTGAAGACTTGCGCACTGGCGACGACTCTCTTCCTGTAACATAAGGTATTTGCACCTTCATTAACGCCACCTTGTTAATACTCGAGCAAATGCAAACAGCAGTAGCTGCTTACTTGAAAAGTAAGCAGCTACTACTGATTCATTGCCTTTGCTGAATAGTTGACCCCAGTTCACTGCCGTCTGCGGTCACAGCTGGGGGCACGATACTTTGACCAAATGTTTGCTTGATGCTGGCCCACCGTCTGCGACGCTGGACCAGCATCAAACCAGCATTGAATCAAAGTATCATGTCTACTTTGGACAGACAGATGGACTTTGCCTTCTTTAGCTGAAAAACCGCAACATCTCTTCCGTTTGTGAGGCAGCTGCGGAGCGTAACTCCTTTTGACCGCACCTGCCACGGGAAAAAAATCACGAGGACCCGGAGAACCTAGGGGGTAACCCAAACCCTGACCACAAGCTCGAGTCTAAAAATCTGCGACCGGATCTGGTTTCTCTCCTTTCTCTACGTTTTTTTTGTTTGACCTGCACTTAGAGAAGAGCATTTTCGTATTACACTGTGAACTTAAGGCTTTGATAATACCACAGCATATATTACTGAAACGATCACAATTCAAAAATACAGTTTTTCAACTGGTTTCGGAACAATTGACAGTGCCATGCAGTCTGTCACATGACCGAGTCAGGTTTACAAACACATCCGTCATTCCGTTGTCAATTAAATAAGGATAGACTATCACTTCTGGTTGATCCTTTCTAACATTCCTTGTCCTTAAAATAGTTGGAGAGTTCTTGAGTTTTCAATCCAAATTTAGTCCTTACATAACAGGCCTTGTTGCGTCTAGAAAGCTGTAGGGCCAAATTGCAATAAAATAAATTCCTAAAATAAATATATTTAATTCGTTTCCTATAAATACAAAGACCTACGTGTAATCCATCTAGATTTGAATAGATCTAAACAATGAGGTAATAGCCACATAACCTCCTTGATCTAAGTGTCCAATTATTGGGTCATGTCCCGTCGAGCCATCTGGTAGCAAAATCCAGTAAACACAAAACATTTGTATAACATATATACAATGTCGGCCCAACGTCTTCGACGTTGGACCAACATTGTATGTCATACAAACGTTTTGTTTTTAGTGGGGACGCCGCTTACATGCATCTGGGCGTAGACTGATAGTTGATCTCAAATAAAACACCACACAAAAAACAAGATATGTTGACCCTATATTGGTTTAATGACGGTGACGCTGGCCCAACATTGAGCCGACATGGGGTTAACGCACGCTGGTGACCTGAGCAAGCGAACCCGGAGACCAGCGAAAAAACTAGCTCCCAGTGCCACAGATTTCTTCCTCGTCTAGAAATCTGAAACGAAGCCACAAGTTCCACCTCATCAACTAATTGAGTGACGAGTTCAAGAGCCGTATGTCATTTCGTAGAATCGTAAAAAATTGGCCTAGATTGGCGCGTTGATATGATCACATCACATTTGCATCCATGTGTGTAATAGCCTATATCTTAATACGTACATGCCCTGTAAAAAATGATGCGAGAGAATGCTCGGCTAATTGACTGTATGGTAGCCAATACACACCAACTGGGCATGAGACGTCGAGATGATATTTCCTAAAGAAATAACATCTTAAATTCATTAACAGTAGCAGTTCGAATTTTATTTTCATAATCTACAGAAGAATACATTTTGATTTATTTATAAAATGTGTTATCTTTAATTTGTTATTCCTCCCTAAATAGATTAGCGTAAATTCGTATTCCGACATAATATAAAAGTGTATAAACATTAGCATTACACACCCTAGAGGTCTTTTATTTTTCTTAAAATTAAATATTCGAAAGCAAAAAATAGAAAAGTTTTTTTTGTTTTTGTCTTACATTCTGATTATAGGAAAATAACAATCGAAACTGCAAAAAAATATTCACTATTAATTGTATAATATTCTCCTGTCAGAATGTATATCTTTTGACTAAAATGTACAAGTAATTGATTCACATACTAGAAATCAAATTGCGTCAGTCTCTGAAAATAACAGTTTAATTTTAATTGCATTTTCATTCGGTGTTATATTTTCACTCATAATTTGATGAGTATTTATATGCAACATAGCTAGAGGTGCCAGTAGAAAGCTGAAAAATACTGTCCTGAATTTGGTTTTACTGGTAAACTGTTGAAATGGATTAAGTCATGTCAGAAATACATAATACATTTTGTATTATGTAGTTCTGGTCACATTTTATACGATCAGCAACAGATAGCTGTCATATCAGAATGCAAGTCAGGCTGGTTAGAGTTACTTCGGGCGTTCCACAAGTTACAATTTTTGGCCCATTACCATTTTTAATGTACATGAGTGTTGTAAAATGTATATAAAAAACATCATTGTTGCCTTATTTGGCGATGATTGTAAGGCATTTAAACAGATTAGAAGTCAAAATAATTGTTGTGATTTTAAAAAAATGACAGTTTTTATTCCTGGTCTAAAAAGTGGCTGATGAAATTTAACTTATTCAAATAGCATGATATTACTATCACCAATAATAAAGTTATTGTACATTTTTGTTATAAAATGGAAGGTGTGCCACTTGAACGTGTACCAAAGCTAGTAGACCTTCGAATAAATGTTGATTCGACACTATCTTGGAGTCCTCATATAAACAAAATTGTTAACAAAGCTATTAAAGTATGTGGTCTGATAAAAACGCACGCTGGGATGGCACGCTCCCCAGCAAGTAAAATATAATTACTTTATTCTGTACCTTAACTCGTCCGATACATGAGTACTGTACACCACGATGGAGCGGAGCGAGTTTCACAAATGTGCGCCTGGTGGATAAGGTACAATGGTCACTTACTAAATACATATGATTTTTTTCAGCCGATAGTTACAAGGAACGACTTATGAAAATTAACATATTACCATAACAATGAGACTTGATATTTTTTGAAGTGCCTGAGACGATATATGAAATTGATATCTTGAATTATGAATTATGTAATTATGTAACTTTTTTAATAGCATTGATCATTGTACCCGGAGCTCGAGCGACGAAGGATTTTTCATCAATGTGCTTTTCTGCAAAACTGAAAGTTTTAGAAAGAGCTATCTTAGTTGAGTTATTTATTTACCACAAAGGTCAGAACAGCTGAAAATTTACAGACAAATATCAAATCCTAAATGTATATTTAATTGAACATTTTCAAGAAACAGCGTGATACTGCTCAATGTTTTGGCTCAAGTGCTGTTTTTGCTTTGTAGCTATTATTAAATTGAATTACGACATTTTGCTTCGTTTCTTTTATACATATAAAGTACTGTATATTATTTTAACACGTGGGTGGTGGCTACTACAAAAGGTAACATTGATACCTGTTGATACCTGTTTAGCTATTCTCCTGGATAGCTTATACTAATATACATTTATCTTAAATACTTTGTATCCCTTATTATTATTATTATTATTATTATTATTATTATTATTATTATTATTTTTATTATTATTAGTATTATATTGAATTGAATATATCAACTAAAATGTATATGCAAGTGTATTTAATAAACATATTATTATTGTTGTTGTTATTATTATTATTATTATTATTATTAGATGTTCTCGAAATCTTCAAGCACTTCCTAATCTTGGAATTATTCACTTAACAGAAAACGTATTTCTTCCAATTAATGTTTTTATTTGTATTTTTCAAGTAGCCACTACTAGTTCGACAGCATTGATTATCAACTCGAACATCGATCCTTTTAAAAATGCCTGAATTTACTAGAATTTGTGGATTACGGAAGAAATAATATTAATGTGCTCATATGCTAGTCGGCATTGATCCAAAATTGCGCCATTTATGAATCAACGCTCATAATTATGGTAATCTATCGGACTCAATATTGACATCTTAAACTATGTCTGATATTGACTGATATTAAAATGTTCACGAGATGTACCATCCTGAAACATGTGTTTATTTTTTTTATTTATGTTTCTAATGCCCAAAACAAATTAATTTCAAGTACGATCATAGCTATATAAAAACAAAACATTATACAGCTCGATGTATTATAAAGTCTTAAAATGAATTAAATTACACATTGTGACATGCACAGGTTATTCTTAAATGTTTTACTGCAATTAAAGGCAAGCATGCGATTTACCCAATGTTAATTTAATGTTTGGCCCACAGTCTGCGAGCCTTCCTAGCCAACACACAGCATTTGTATAACATTTGTACAATGTCGGCCCAACGTCTTCGACGTTGGTCCAACATTGTACAGATGTTATACAAATGTTTTGTGTTTACTGGGATGTCAAGCAATAAAACACGATTGAGATAACGTGTTTGCTGAGGTCAATGAACTGTACCTCCGTCTGGTCAGAAATGATGACAAGATAGCATGCTATCTCTCTCTGTGCCCAGTGCATTATCCCAGTAAACCCCCATCCACGTGTGAAAGTCAGTATTGTGGGGAGCCTCCGTGACCGAGAGGTAGCGTGCTCGGCCTCAGACCGCCAGTGCTCGAATTTAGAATCCTGTGTCTGGAGGACAGTGTCATCTCAATCATCTCACCATCCTCAGGAGGTTCTCCTGGCCCAGTTTAGCCTATCTGTGCACAAAGGTGGCCTAAAGCCCGATTCATTTCATTTCAGTTTTTTCTCCCAGTAAACACAACACATTTGTATAACATTTACACATCGCCGACCTAACGTCTTCGACGTTGATCCACCATGGTATAAATGTTATACAAATATGTTGTGTTTATTGAGCTGCAGACGCGTCGCAGTTCAGTGCTGTTAGTCCAACGTCGCTGACATTGGCTCAACATCATGTCAGCATTGTTGAAATGTTTTTTTCTGTGCATTTTTTGCAGTTCAAACACGTGTTTTGAAAATACGAGGTCAGTTTGTACCAGTGCGACATTAACCCAGTGTTGGATTAATGTTGGGCTACCGTCTGCAATGCTGACCAGATCTTAGACAGCCCTGGGTTGGCACTTCCCGTCTCCTGCATGGGCAGGCACGCATGCTCAAACACATTAAAACACACAACAAAGCATAGTTAATTTAAAGAAAAATGCATCACCGATAAAAAATAATAAAAAAACCTGATAAATAACCCTGTAAACTACATGCACATTAATAATATAAGATGAGTATTAACATGACTATTTCAAAGTGCGAATTTTAACATTTTATTTAAGTTGGATTTTCCAGTCGTTTGTTATTATAACAAGCCAAAAAACGGCAACTTATTTTTTTTTACTGAAGGCCTGAATTTATGAACCCATTCAAGCTGATTTTTACATAAATTGTCACTAAATTCGTCGAAATGTGCAGGCATGGACTTCAATAACTTGAAAAATCATATATCACAATAATGTCTTGTTCGCAATGTAGGTGTTTTTTTCGTTCATTGAAGCTGAAAATTTCGGCCTCAATGCCAGATTCAAATGAATGAGAAAGATCCAGAAGTGGGCTACTGCTGCGATTACTGGAATAATGCCATACAAATTATATTTTTCAATGTTCTTATTGTTGTCTTGTTGTTGATTTCTCAAAAAAAAAAAATTAATCATGTATTGTCATATTAGTCAATATTTTGCGAGATTTCTCGCTATTCGCAAATTTAGTCTACTCTCACTCTCTCACTTTAATATGGCAATTCAATTTTAAAATGGCAGCTTTAGAAGAGGAGTACAATATTTCCTCACAGCGGTAAAGCTTGGTTAACATTGAAGAGGTATCTAGCTGGTCACATTTTAAATTAAAATTATTATGAAAATGCCTTCGCTCCAGAAATACTTCTGCGAGGGAAATCACATTTACTTCGCGCTGTCGGGTTCGAAAGCGACCGACAGCGCCAAGTGCATGTGATTTTTCAAAACCCCGGGCGCTTTCACACGGAAGGGTAATTGCCGCTGGGCCACGGCGATAATTTTCTGATGTAGGGAGGGGGGGATGATCACCCCTGTATTACACGCAGCGACGAGCTATCTGGGACATCCCTGCCCGTCAAAACAGGGTGAGGGGGTGCGCCGAAGATTTATAACGTCTAGACATCCTGGAGATATACACTCTACCCCCGGGATATTTTTTTCTTTTAGTTTTAATTCTCTTTTTTTTACAGTAATTATCAACGCACAGCAGATATAATTGATTGATATTATTCGAAGTGGTAAACAATTATCTGTGGTGCAGTATGCTTGTTATATCTTAGATCGTTTTGTTAAATTTACACTGGAATTTATCTGGAGATTGTGAACCTTCCCAGACGGTTAATTTATTGCGTCTGCACCCGAAATCCGGCATCCGATCATACGTGCAAATCTTTTGGGGGTTTTAATTAAGAACAAACGGTTTTAATACAGATTAATCACTGACGAAAATAGTGCTTAAAATAAACATAATTTCATAAAACGAAATCAGACATTTATTATAGTAATTGTTCATGCAGGTCTCGATCTATTTTCATTATTTTGAAGTCACATATTTAATTTCGCCTCTGTGGTAACCTAAGTGTCGTATATAAATACGTCCTATATTAAAGGGTCTTATCTGCCACTTTGTGGCAGGTAAGACCCTTTAATATGAAGGTGACGATTTTATATTCTCATAAATATTGTATTGCATAGATTATAATCATAATACACGTAATTTACGCCGTGATGACTTGTGTAGATGGTGAATTTATTTTTCTCGTAACCGTGACGCATACAAGGTGTGTGAGATTTTCTTTCCAAATGAAAATAAGAAACTACCCAGCAGACACAAGACGTTGAATCAATGTTGGTTTACCGTTGGTCCACCGTTTACGACGCTGGACCAACGTTAAACCAACATTATGTCTGCTGGGTATGAATAATGAATTAGGACGTTACTAGGGCTATGTAACGAGCCATTAAATTAGCACGGATGAAAAACTAACACCAGAACAAACGATACGTTTTCTAAGCAATGAGAAAACATCGGGCCAGCCTTTCTGACATTGACGGATCAACGGAGCAAACGTCATCAGACGTTAACCCTTTCAACGGTGAAATATTTTTTGTATAAACTAAGGGTTTTCTCAATTTGAAAGCATCTAAAATGTCTTATATAGTTAGCGTTTCCCGTTTCATTTGAATAGCTCTGTTATGTGTCTGCGTCTATTATAATTGTTTTGATTCTTTCAGTGCGGGGACCGTCTTTAGATGTCAGAATCTGACGTCTATGGACGTCAGATTATGACGTCTAAAGGCGGTCTCCGCGCTGAAAGGGTTAGCAAATAAAACACAATGATAATGGTGGAATTGCACGGTGGATAGATCATCATTGTATTTTTTTCAACATTGTCCACCCCCGTGCACGATAAGGAAATTGTAGAAACGGACACCCTCGAAGAAGCGAGACTAGCGAACATTTTCTTCAGTGTTTAGCACACATGGCTAAGTTTCTATATGAAATCCAGTTTTTTTAAGTCCTCTTCTTTAAGGAAAAAGGTATGTCGACACTAGTTGATTGTAGAGGAATGCGGAAAGCAGCATGGAGTATATGTATGTTCACACCCACCATCCATCCCCTCGCTCAGTATTGACTACAAATAAATGACGCTTTAATAGTATTAAAAGAAACAAAATCAAGCAACATTTTTATGTGAACACTAGAACGAAAAAAACGGAATTGAATGGAAGCAAGGATAAAATAAAACAAACGAACAAACAAACAAACAAACAAACAAACAAACAAACAAACAAACAAACAAACAAACAAACAAACAAACAAACAAACAAACAAACAAACAAACAAACAAACAAACAAACAAACAAACAAACAAACAAACAAACAAACAAACAAACAAACAAACAAACAAACAAACAAACAAACAAACAAACAAACAAACAAACAAACAAACAAACAAACAAAATAAAAATGATGCTTACTCCTCGACATTATTCATTCGGTTAATTGTCAGCTTATCACAAATAAAACATACCTGTACGCTATAAGTTTAAAATTAAGAACTGGTATATTTCTAGTTGATGTGTTTCTCAAGATATTCACCTACACGTTTGATGAATCAATTATTATTGAATTGTTTTTGTTCTAAAAAAAACAAGCAAGCAAGCGAGCAAGCAAGCAAGCAAGCAAGCAAGCAAGCAAGCAAGCAAGCAAGCAAGCAAGCAAGCAAGCAAGCAAGCAAGCAAGCAAGCAAGCAAGCAAGCAAGCAAGCAAGCAAGCAAGCAAGCAAGCAAGCAAGCAAGCAAGCAAGCAAGCAAGCAAGCAAGCAAGCAAGCAAGCAAGAAAGCGAGCGAGCGAGCGAGCGAGCGAGCGAGCGAACGAGCAAGCAAGCAAGCAAGCAAGCAAGCAAGCAAGCAAGCAAGCAAGCAAGCAAGCAAGCAAGCAAGCAAGCAAGCAAGCAAACAAACAAGCAAACAAGCAAGCAAGCAAGCAAGCAATCAAGCAAGCAAGCAAGCAAGCAAGCAAGCAAGCAAGCAAGCAAGCAAGCAAGCAAGCAAGCAAGCAAGCAAGCAAGCAAGCAATCAAGTAAGTAAGTAAGTAAGTAAGCAAGCAAGCAAGCAAGTAAGTAAGTAAGTAAGTAAGTAAGTAAGTAAGTAAGTAAGTAAGTAAGTAAGTAAGTAAGTAAGTAAGTAAGTAAGTAAGTAAGTAAGTAAGTAAGTAAGTAAGTAAGTAAGTAAGTAAGTAAGTAAGTAAGTGAGTAAGTAAGTAAGTAAGCAAGTAAGCATGTTAGTAAGTTAGTAAGTTAGTAAATTAGTATGTTAGTAAGTTAGTAAGTTAGTAAGTTAGTAAGTTAGTTAGTAAGTTAGTAAGTTAGTAAGCAAGCAATTAAATAATGAATATCTGGCTGTCTGGCTGACTGACTGATTGCTCGTTTAGTTAACTGGCTGGCGTGATTCCTTATTTCCTCATATAGATTATTGTGTCTATTTTTCTTTGGATTCATTTGAATGAATAGACAAATAAACAACAAACAAACAAACAAACAAACAACGAACGAACGAACAAACAAACAAACAAACAAACAAACAAACAAACAAACAAACAAACAAACAAACAAACAAACAAACAAACAAACAAACAAACAAACAAACAAACAAACAAACAAACAAACAAACAAACAAACAAACAAACAAACAAACAAACAAACAAACAAACAAACAAACAAACAAACAAACAAACAAACAAACAAACAAACAAACAAACAAACAAACAAACAAACAAACAAACAAACAAACAAACAAACAAACAAACAAACAAACAAACAAACAAACAAACAAACAAACAAACAAACAAACAAACAAACAAACAAACAAACGAACGAACGAACGAACGAACGAACGAACGAACGAACGAACGAACGAACGAACGAACGAACGAACGAACGAACGAACGAACGAACGAACGAACGAACGAACGAACGAACGAACGAACGAACGAACGAACGAACGAACGAACGAACGAACGAACGAACGAACGAACGAACGAACGAACGAACGAACGAACGAACGAACGAACGAACGAACGAACGAACGAACGAACGAACGAACGAACGAACGAACGAACGAACGAACGAACGAACGAACGAACGAACGAACGAACGAACGAACGAACGAACGAACGAACGAACGAACGAACGAACGAACGAACGAACGAACGAACGAACGATCGAACGAACGAACGAACGAACGAACGAACGAACGAACGAACGAACGAACGAACGAACGGACGGACGGATGGATGGATGAATGAATGAATGAATGAATGAATGAATGAATGAATGAATGAATGAATGAATAAATGAATGAATGAATGAATGAATGAATGAATGAATGAATGAATGAATTAATGAATTAATAAATTAATCAATTATTCAATTAATTAATTAATCAAATAATCAATTAATCAATTAATCAATTAATCAATTAATCAATTAATCAATTTATAGATGAATAAATGAATAAATGAATAAACGAATAAATGAACTAGATTTTATATTTTTGCATGGGAGATATAAAAGTCTCCACCTTCCTTAGGCAGCTACATGAATATAAAAATCAATCAGTTTTCTAAATTAAAGAGGTTTTTTCATAAAGTATAATGTTAATAATTTTGTTTTGAAGATAGAATGAATACTGGGGACTGTAGAATAAATGAATAAATAAATAAATAGACAATAAATAAACAATCAACAATGAGTCAACGAAAAATATAAAATAAAATAAGGAATGATGTGAATGCCTTAAAAAAATAAAGGAATAAACGAGTAAATTAATAAAATTAATGTGAATGCCTTTTAAAATATTTCGTGTTGACATGATTGATATATATATAATTATCTTACTTGTGGCGACGAAATATTCCCATTGCTGTATGGCTTTAACCCTTTCAATGCTAACCATCACCATAATTGTTTTCAATCTGTTTTTATTAGCCGATTAAATCAATGTTATTGGGAAAGACCTGTGTGCTTAAATATCCAGATTTGCAAATATTTTATCTCAAATTAAACAAATATGGGTAATTCTCATCCACATGAAGTTTTGGGTCGCGGTGGTGAGACACAACTTTAAGTGGGTGAATATTTCAATGAGGTAACTTAGTGGGATAAGGGTTAACGTGCATATCTGAATATCTTCACAGACACGCTCCAAACAAACCAAATTAACCCTTAAAGCGCTGAATAAATTTGTAAAAAAAACTTCGCAAACAAAGGGGTTTTTTCAATTTGAAATCATCATAAATGTCTAATTTAGCTCTTTCCGATTCATTTGAATACCTATGTTATGGGTCTACGGCCATTAGAAATATTTGTATACTTACAGTGCGGGGATCGACTTTAGTCGTCAGAATCTGAAGACTAAAGTCGATCCCCGCGCTGAAAATACTGGGGAAACCGGGCCGAGTAGTTTTAATGTATTACAAATGTGATATTGAATGATTTTTTATCTTTTACCAATATCATCTGGAATCAATCTAAAATTAAACAATTGGTAAAGTCAATGTTTGCATATAATAAATCGGCTTTGTGTATTCGGCAGACGCAGACGCAGACGCAGACGGCAGACGCGACACGTGTGTATTCGGCAGACGCGTGTATTCGGCAGACGGCAAATTCACCATATATATTGTAGATCTGGTAATTTTCGCGTGTTTAGATTTTCGCGAATTTGTGATTTGTGAACTTTTTACGTTTACAAAGTATAAAATTCGCAAATTTTCGATTTCGAGGATAAGTATAACACGCATAATAATAATTTTCGCGAAATCCGCGAAAAATGAAACCTCGCGAATACTCCCAGGTCACTGAATGTCGAACTTGACCTTCAGATTAGTTTCTTACACATGAGGTAAAAAATGAAGGCCCTAAGTGAAGGCGTTTTGAAGTTATAGCGCTTACAAGCCATTTTAATTTCCGTGATTTGTTGACCTTGAAATCAGGTCAAGATCACTAAATGTCAAAATCGACCTTCAGATTAGTATCATGCCCATGAGGTAACAAAATGAAGGCTCGATGTGTTATGAAGTTATCACACGTACAAGCCATTTTGTTTCCCGTAACCTTGAAATTAGGTCAAGGTTACCCGACCACCATCACACCCCCCCCCCCGGTATCGTGTTTACTGGAGCGTTGAGTTTCGAGGCTGGGACTGTGTTTGGGAGGATTTACACATCCCACTACCGTAAAAAAGTGTCACTTATCAAGCTATCGCTAAGGTGATATATTGGATATACAGCTGGAATCATGATAACAGTTTCTTTGATATTGCACTGTAACCTGACAGCTTCCATTGGTGTTGAAGGAAGGAGAACAGTTTATGAGAACACGTTCCCAGCAAACACGATATAATAATAATCAACATTATGAAAATGACAATAGTAAACATCCTAGAAGTGCAGTAATTACCCAGCAAACACGTCACATTGAAACAATGTTGGTTTATTGTGGGGCCATCGTCGAAGACGATGGGCCATCATTAAACCAACATTGTTTCAATGTATCGTGTTTGCTGGGAAGGCATGGTCTCCTAGGGTGGTAGGGGATCCAGTGGGGGAGTAATTTTCAAGGCCTGGAGATGCAAAGTCAGTCTTCCCTGTGCGTATAATTGATAAAGCAACTTCAAAAAAACTTCAAAACTTTCGAGATTTCAAAGTCTGAATCTGCTATACGAACGTCTGCGTCTGCGTCTGCCGTCTGCGTCTGCCTGTCGCGTCTGCCGTCTGCCGAATACAAGCGTCTGCCGAATACACAAAGCCGCTCGATAGGATCTCGATGGAGAAAACTCTGGCCGCAGAGATGCTGGGGTTTGATTCACCCTGTGGTGCATGGGCATCCTGTTAACAATTTTCCTCTCAATAAATCTATAGATTCGCCACCTCGGATCGAGTGATCCCCTTCGTTAAATCAACCAACGTCCTTCGTGTTGTTGTTATTTAAATAGGTGTAAAACATTACATCATGCATGACTCCTTATTTTAAAGTCCTTACTTCGTACCGAGGACTCCAGTCTGTAGAATGTTTCTAATCGTTCTTGCACTCAAAAAATCTAGAGAGTTCACCAAGACAAAGGACCCCACACCACCACCTCCTCTCTGGGTTGAATGAAAAACAAATCAGTAAATCAGGCCTATGTAGTTTTAACCTCACTTCACTCGTCGGTTTACAATCCTATGTTTTCACGTTGCCGCAGACCATCGACCTTGTTTCGTCTGAAGTGTGGACTGTACTGGATGGTTACGGAGGGAAGGCTGGCCCAACGCTGTCACATGGCCGAGCCAGCGTCCTAGACGCTGGCCCGACCATGTGACAGCGTTGGGTCAATCTTCCCTCCTTGGGCCTTCGGGTTCACTGCCCTGCTGGAACACAGATCCACAATGCGGATCTAGATCCCAGCACAGTGACTGTGTCAACGACTTGTTTTATGGAATATGTACCTATATCACGAGTATAATTATAACCTAATCTGCTCTGCAAAGGCAAAAGGCAGCATCTGCTTACTTTTCAACAGTCAGCCTACTGCAGTTTGCTTTTGTATGGTTTTTGTCCGGATATATACATACACAGTACGGCCAATGCGTTTTGATGTGTGTCAGGAAACCTGGCCAGGAGAAAGAAGAAGCGAAAAGTCTGCCACCATCTGCGGCTTTCGAGGAGGCAACCTTAGAAAGTGGGGGTTTCAACCGAAGATAACATACAACTTGATAATACAATATGACAGGGCATACCCAATATTTTAAATAATTGTTATGTAAGAGTTCATGCAAGCCGCTGTTCAAACGAGTTGAAAATTACATAATATGCTCGATTTTTATACTTTCAAAGTTATTGCAATTTAAAACAACTTTACAGTTGGATCTAGTTCCTATAGCCTACTGTGACTCCTTCTGAAAATAGGCCTCTCTCTTACTGATGGGATTCGATCGAGCACTGCTGCGCTGGCCCACCATTAGCATGAACCCAGCAAACAAAGCATTTGTATAACATTTGTACAACGTCGACGTTGGTCCAACATTGTACAAATGTTATACAAATGTTTTGTGTTTTTTGGGAAGCCATTATTGGGTCGACGCGGACCTCGTGTTTGATGAGGTGCGGATGGAAAATATGAAAAGCCGTTAATTGAACAGACCAGTTAGAAACCGAGCGCCTGAAGTGGAATTATTTAGAATAATTTTTTTTTTTTCTTAAACTCGTTTTCGCTAGTAAACACATATTATAAATAGTTAATAAATTAGCATCTACAGACAGTAGGGCCTACATTTTTTCACCCATGTGGCTAATCAAGGCACGATAAACTTAGAGTAAACTAAGAGGAGGCTACACTTACTGGTACCTTCAATTTGAGATATTATATATGATATTTGCGGTGGCGATTCCAATCAAGCACTTTAAGCATCTTCAGTCGCATTAAATTTCAAATAGAAAACACAGGCTATGCATAGGCCTATGTCCCCCAGCATCGGATCAATGTTTGGCCTAAATCTTACACATTGCCACAAATTAGACCAACGATTTAGTGGGGTATTTTGTAGACATCTCAGATAATTCAAAATATTTTGAGAATCTCACATGCATGAAAAAATTATTAATTATTTTTAGAACGTTTTTTTTGTAATGTTTTAAAAACAGATAGGTCTACAGATTTGATATAATACTATAAACGCTCTGCCTTTTGCGCTATGTAGGCCGACTGGTCTCAGGATATTAATAAGAATTGGAAATACAGGTTATTTGAACATTTTCAGGAAATGCTTTTGTGACGTTATAAAGACGTTTCATAACATTTTTATTATTATGGTTTTTGATCAACATTTTGTAAAATATTTACCAATTTTTTTAGACCTTAAGAAATAATATAATGTGATATTTAGTCAAATATTTACTAAGTGTTTGTGCTTGTTGTTATATTAACACCGAGATGTCCTGCAGGTCTAAGTTGGCGCCAAAATGTCAATTTGAAGGATGACTACCGTCAGTAACGAAATGTCAATAACTTCACGAACAACAAGTGGAGTGATTTATGGGTTTATCAACTCAATACCATGTTTTGTCAGTTCTGGAAGAGGCCTATTGTCCCAGCAAAACATTGAACCAATGTTGGACCAGCGTCGTAGAAGGTGGACCAGCATTAAACTAGGCCTACTAGGATACTAGGCCTAATCATTTTTTCATGCCTGATATGACTAAAGGCTTAAAAATGATGACGAACTAATTCTTCAATTCAAGTTGTATGAAAGTCATCGCGCGCTTTTCTACAGATTTTTAAAGTCTCCTTTTTACTTCAGGGTATCAATTTACTAATATTTTATTAGAGTGGTCAGATAGCTCTTTGCAATTATGAAGATAACCTAAATAAAAATCACCAATATTAAATTAGGCCTAATATCATGACCTTTGTATGGATATTATTTCTAACGATATACTTTTGATAATAGCAGCCTGGGCACAGATCTAATATCTATCACTGGATCATTTTTATAGCAGACAATATGCACCTATATCGGGGTTCAGAAGCATTAAGATTCGCGTGACGGTGAGAAGTACGAGTTTGTGGTTAAACGTCACACGAGATTTAAGAGTGAAGAACAACGAAACAGAGGGGGGGCTCCCTCAATCTCATCTGTGAATGTCCCCCGCTTCACCTCTGGTGTCCTCCTTCACCTCGCCAGTACTCGCTAGGCGGCGTCAGCTTTCGCGCCTTCCGCTCAGCAGGATCCGAGCAGCTCATTGTGCGGACCACGTGTCCGTGCGTCCACCGGAGTGATTAATACGGCAAGGTTAGTAATCTTGAAAACTTTACTTGAAAAAGATGATCAGAAATTTTGAATCTTCAACTCACGTGAAGTTTTTGTCTCGCTTCGCGAGTCAAAACTTCACGTGAGTTGAAGATTCCTTGCATATTTTAGTAGGACTTCTTTAATTTTCTAAACCCAAGATATGCTTAAGGTGATAAAATAATTCAGGTTTAAAATACATACAAATTTTAATTAAAAATAGACCTTGTATACACATTTTTCTTGGGTATTACTTCGACAAATGCTTGGACGAAAAGAGCAAATGAATACTAAAATACAAACTGGTGAGATTTTGTATTTAGAAAAACCAAGTGTCTTATATAGGCCTACATGTAATTAGTTAGATAAAATAACTTTGATTTAACTTCTGATTTAAATGGGATCGATCCATAAGCTAGCCTATAATCCCCCCCCCCCCTACTCCCACCATCAAACGCTTTGAAGCAAGTTCATGGACGATAGTTAATTTTTACAAACTGATGAAATAGTGACCGGTACATTACGGGTCAACAAGGTCGGACCAAGGAATCTATAGGGCCCTATAGATTCCTTGGTCGGACAATACAGATGAATACGAGACATGTGTGTACAAATTCGCATAATTATGGAGTATCTATTGCACTGGACACTGTCATCAGTGATAATAACAAGCCTCCCGCCAGTGCGAAGATCATTTCGATTTTGTTTTGATCGCAGATAACGCAGTGTTCTGTAATGTTCATGATGACACTCCAGTAAAAACAAGACGTTGACCCAATGGTGATACAATGTTGGGTCAACGGCGTAGACGGTGGGCTAACGATGAATCAACATTGGGTCAAAGTCTTGTGTTTGCTGTAATAATTTACTGAACAAAATGCACCAGTCAAGATTATAATAATTAATATCCGGTCAGATAGGCCTACGTGTCGGTCTCTCTAATGAGTATTTTTGAAAACAACTGACAAGGTTACTGCATACGCCTGTCTACTACCATATATTAAGGTCTATACCACGGCTGAATTATTTAGGAGCATTTCACTCTAAAAGTAGTCGAACATTATAAACCTGTTAACACTTGCAGCATCCTTATTTAATTTATGCACCATGGCTTGTTTTAATGAATAACAAATGGAAAAATGCAATGCAATGCAATGCAATGCAATGCAATGCAATGCAATGCAATGCAATGCAATGCAATACATTACAAAACAAAACAAAACAAAACAAAACAAAACAAAACAAAACAAAACAAAACAAAACAGAACAAAACAAAACAAAACAAAACAAAACAAATACGATACGATACGATACGATACGATACGATACGATACGATACGATACGATACGATGTGATACGATACGATACGATACGACACGATACGAAACGATACGATACGATACGATACGATCCGTTGCGATTCGATCCGTTGCGATGCGATGCGAAGCGATACGATACGATGCGATGCGATGCGATGCGATGCGATGTGATACGATACGATACGATACGATACGATGTGATACGATACGATACGATACGATACGATACGATACGATACGATGTGATACGATACGATACGATACGATACGATACGATACGATACGATACGATACGATACGATCCGTTGCGATTCGATCCGTTGCGATGCGATGCGATGCGATGCGAAGCGATACGATACGATACGATGCGATGCGATGCGATGCGATGCGATGCGATGCGATGCGATACATCACTGTAATGACACTGTTGGCTTTATTTGCTATAATATATTTTTTATTTAAAAAATCAGGTCGTTTTCATTAACCTTGAGCAATTCACACCTCAAGGGGAATGAAAATGTTAAAAATACCTGAGTGTTAGAAGGGTTAACCCTTGTCCTACTACGCCCGTATATATACGGTTGTAAGCAGACTTTAAGCCAAATAATGGCATTGAAAATGGATAATATAGTTTGTGGTAGACGTTTAGTTAGTCAAATAACTCAATTTAGAAGATGTATATTTTCGAAAAAATATTAATATTTTTCGTCGTTTGAAGCTGGAAATTGCGTTAGCAATTCCAGCTTTAAATGACGAAAAATACCATTGAAACAATTCAGCAGGACTAGGATACGAGGGATCGCCTCTGAAAATCCAGAATTTAAAACAAAGACTGTGCGATCACTTGTAAATTATCGTTTTGCTTGTGATAAGCGATTTAAATTAGAACTTGCAAGGGATGATAAAACTGCACGGAATCGTAGCATTTAGTTGTTTCTGGAAATTAAGACAGATGTCTTACAGGGCATGTACTCTTCATCTGGTCGTGGCCGGCGGGAGAGTACTCCCTTGACAGGTTCACACATACAGAAAGATTAATAATAAGAAATCTGATATAACAGATAATGATTATTGAAACACTTTTTCTCACATTATATTGCCCGGAGTGTAACAGTAACTCATGGTAGACACGTGGCTCTCAGCATTAAATAGAGGCGATGAAATCGGCTTATTGCCAGTAGATTTATGCAAAGCATTTGATCTAGTAGATCATAATATCTTGATTAAAAAACTTAAACTTACAAATGTAGCTCCGTAGCGTTAAACTGGTTTGAATCTTACCTTAGAAATAGAAAACAGTTTGTAGTCATAAATGGTACAAAATCAAACCCAATAAATATAAAATCAGGGGTACCCCAAGGATCGATCCTGGGCCCACTACTTTTTCTTATTTTCATCAACGATATATCTCTAGAAAAATACTTAAGTGACATCAACCTATTCGCAGATGATGCAGTTGAGAGTGGTGAACACAAAACCAAAGATAAAATTATTAAAAAACTACAAGAATGTGCAGTCAGTTTGGATAGATGGTGTCTTCAAAACAAAATGGTACTCAGCATTGAAAAAACTGAAACCTTATTTTATCTAATAGAGAGAAATATGTTCAGATAAATACTAATTGCAATTTAGCAAATGTAAAAATAGGTAATACTACAATTGATGAAGTAAACAGTACAAAACTACTAGGGGTTAATGTAGACAATACTCTCTCCTGGACTATGCAGGTCGCTCAGGTCAAAACGTGTACCTCCTACCGTTTATTCCTGTTCAGAACGATTAGAAAATACTTGCCATTAGAAACCAGGATTAAATATTATGATTATTATGTTAAACCACTCATTGAATATTGTAGCTCAGTTTGGGGTATCTGCCCGAAAGAAAATCAGACTAAAATCAATAAAATCCAAAAGAAAGCAGCAAGATTAATACTAGAAGCACCTCCCCTAACCCCAAGTAAACAAATGTTTCAACAGCTAAAATGGTTACCGTTTAATGAAATAGTAAAATTTAAGCAGGTTAGTCTTGTCTATAAAGCAGTTAATGGTAATGCGCCTCAATATATACAGACTATGTTTACTAATATTAAAGACAATTCGAATTATTCACTTAGATCTTCAGCCAATAAAAAATTATTCGTTCCTAGAACACATCATAAATCCTTATCATACACAGGCGTAATAATATGGAATGCCTTACCAGAAAACATAAAATCTTCAAAAACATTTACCAAATTCAAGAACTTGTACATTAAAAAAACTTTAGAAGAAAATAAATATAGATAATATTAAGTAATTCACCGATACAATGTAGCATATATTGTTCAACAACTATGTTATTCAATTTTGTATATATATTATCATTATTGCTTGTACATAGCTTACACTGCTCTGCAGAGACAAGAGGCAGTATCTGCTTACTTGTATATTAAGCAGATGCTGCTTTTTGCCTTTGCACGGCAGTACATATACATGTTTTAAAGACTCGTTTCTGATCATGCTGTATATATATTATTACTTTATTCATTATTACTTATGTATTATGTATTTTGTATTTTGAATGTCTGAGGGCCCCAAGGAAGATGGGCAAATGCTCATTGGGTTTACCCTCTTTAAATAAAGATTTTATTATTATTATTAGTAGTAGTAACAAGTCCGATAGTCTCATACTCAATTGGTGGAAATACCACGGAACAAAATTTCACAGAAATATATAATTTGTTGTGTGCATATTAAAATATACAGGTTAAGATTATAGAGAGATACTGACAATAATACATTGCCATAACCAATATGTCAATGTCAGAATAATAACTTTACCTCGTCACAGATAGACTGATAAATTATAGACCGTAGAGACAATTATATATTATAGTATGGATGCTATGTATATTATTTTCGTTGTTGTTATAAAAGTAATATTCATTTTATGCTATCGCCAAGAAAACATATTTTTTGTGGATAAATACATCCTTTTTTACGAAGATTTTCACCCTTAAGGTACACAATTCGATTATTATAACTGTCATTTATTCAAAATTGTAGTTTCAAACCAATGAACAGTGTTTACTATTTTTAAATACATTTAAAACAACAAATGATGTTCATTAAACACATTGGCATTTCACAATCCGCTATTTAAAATACCGATGAAAATTTTCAGAACGGTATTCCAACAAAGGTATTAGATATATTATTAACAAAATTTGAAAGTAAGATACACAAAGTCCATCCCTCCCCAATTACAGTAAGACTATAACCATTCTAAAGAACATTTTTTTAAGTACTAGTGTGTACAAACCGGATTATCACTTCCAGACAAAACATTTATTATTTATTATTCATTGTGTGTTGTCACAAATGACTTTATTTTGTTTTGTCGTGTGTTAAATTTCATGTTTTTTATTGTAAATACATGAACATACTACTGACTGTAAAGAATAATAATCATTTATTGACTGTGGGTTTATATCTAAAATAATATTGCTTAATCTTAGTCGGTTAATTTATTATTGACGAAATGACGATATTATAGGCCATTCATGTTCACGCGAAGAAATGAATTCATATAAAATAATTACAATACTGTAGTTTGCTCTGATGATATGATATTTTGAATATTTTTTTTGACCACGAACGCACGGTCAAGTCTATCTCACCAGTTTTCTATTTAAAAAGTGGTTAAATATTTGAAAATGTTTGGTCTGAAATTAAACAATTGTGATTAATTTGCACCCACCGCGAGCCACAACTTTAAATGAAATATTTTAGAGGACCAGCTTTTGTATTCGTCGAATAAGACAAGTGAACAACGCGAGCCACAACTTCCAAGTGGGTAAAAATTTCTCATGATATTATTTGTTTAGTATTATTTGCGACCAAGCATTTGCAAATATTGTTGCTTAGGCCTAAGCACACATTTCATTCCCAATAACAGTGATTTTAATCGGCTAATACAACTGATTAAAAATGACTATTGTCGTGATTAGCAGTGAAAGGGTTAATCGTGCTACTGTCATCTGAAGACAAACACGTATAATCATCTTAAAGTAATTGCTCATCGATTAAAAGATAACCAAATTAGTTATTTGAAAACCAACGAGAATAACGTAGAGAAGAGAATGTGTAGTAACAAATATATTTGATCATGACCATGATTTATATTTACTGCCATAAAAACTGTAGCTGTTGCTGAAAATGATATCTATAATACGCACCTTTCGCTATCACTTGTATTTTATTTATTCAAATTTTATTTTATTTCTGTTGACTTTGGCAAATAATAGTAATAAAGCAAATTACAAATATAAACAAGGTAAAAAATATAAACAGAACAATTATAATAAATTAATTGAATTGGGTAGGCTATCACCCAGTAAACACAAGAAATTTGTATAATATTGATACAACGTCGGCCCAACGTCTTCGACTTTGGTCCAACATTGTATAAATGTTATACAAATGTTTTGTGTTTGCTAGGTAGAAACAGAACAGGAACGACATCTACTATGTCTTCTCTAATAACTACTAATATAAGTAGCATAGGGGCATACCCGAAAAAATGTTCATTGTGAATTTTTTTAATAATTTACATTTTGTCCTGAAAAAATTGTCTATTCTCCTGCTGCAATTTACAGCTTCAAAAGACGAGAAATATTTCTATTTATGAAAAAACTTCTCTTAGTTTGATTTCTTTGATCAATTGAGCGTCTACCGCAAACTATTTTAACGGTTTAAATGACATTTGATTTGGTATGAAAATGAAAATGTCCTTGAAAACGCATCTAGCAGGACAAGGGTGGCATTTAATTAACACATCCTTCTGATAGCAATCACTCCTATCATTTTGCGACAGAATAATTGCATAGGTCAGGGACAAAGAAAATTTCCTTTCTTCAGTTCTGGAGAAGAATGAGCATGTTTTTCTTCCAGGTATTTTGTCTGCGGTCAGTGACATGTTAGAAAGGTGAACTCTACATGTCTGTCTGTCAGACCTTCTCCGAATATATGACCTTCTGACATTATCGCCCTTTGATATTAAAGCGTCGTATTTGCCACAAGTTTGTAAAGTGGCAGATACGACCATCTACTCCTAAAGTGAAGTAGTGCTTGTACACATTACAAGTACGTTGATAGGAGCAGGGATACTAGTATCCTTGATAGGAGAGTTACGATTGGGTCACTATAATTAGCCCTTATCCTAAAATAAGTTTTTGTATTTAAATTTTCAGCCACTTCAGGTTGTGCATCGCTACCGCGATCCACAACCTGAAGTGGCTGAAAATTACTCATAATTATTTGTTTAATTCGAGCACAAATATTTACAAATCTTGATGTTTAGATACACATTTCATTCCCAATAACAGTGATTTGGCGGACTAATAAAACAGAGTAAAAAAGACAAAAGTCGTGATGAGCAGGAAATGGGTTTATTATCACCAGTTAATCAGCCGCCAATCACGATTGATTATAATCAGATAATACTGCCGTGCAAAGCGAAAATGCAGTATACTTGAAAAGTAAGCAGTTACTGCTTTTTGCCTCCTGTGCAGAGCAGAACAGTCTTTTGTACTTAATATTACCATATCAAATGACGGCCATCTCAAGTAAAACTTTATCTATAAATCAGCAAACAGTTTTTTTACCAACTTGAATAATTTACATTTTCACCCACTTATAGTTGTTGGTAAAAAATGTAAATTGTTCAAGTTGGCGCGTTTCTTTCAAAATATCATTGACAGATGTACACGTACGGAGAGATAGTGCAAAAGGACCAGGTGAGGTTGATGACATTCATATATACTGCTCTGTGAAGCCAAAAGGCAGTATCTGCTTACTTGTAAAGTATCTGCTTACTTGTAAAGTAAGCAGACGTACAAGTAAGCATACACTGCCTTTTGGCTTTGCCCGCAGTATAGCCCAAGTGTCATTCTATGCAAATATTAATTCATTCATTATTAATATAATCATAACATTTTTTTAAATTTCCTTGCAGTTTTCACTAGTTTAATCAATGGTAATGGACGATGTATATATTCAACAATGGCTCCGACACTCAGCAGTTTTTACTAGAAGCTAAAATGATCACTTCGAGCAACGGCACTAAAATGCTTACTTAAAAATAATTTTACGTATGTTAAATTTTTACGTAGTAGGCAGAGTGAGCCTTTGTGCATTTCAACGTTGATCATAAAATGTATAGCATTTTAAACCTGTAAAAGTGACACTACGCATTTTAGTTACATAATATGTAAAATTTAAAATAAAAATGAAAGATTCCATTTGATCAACCGGGATTATTGGCTGTGACTTTAGACGTCTACTTATACTGACTGTAGCCAACAATACGTTTATGATGATTTCAAATTGAAAACAACCCTTTGATCTCCATGATTTATACGAAAGTAATTCAGCGTTTATCAGGTAATGTTTCTGTGATTTTAGTCGCACTTGTCTAACAGGTTATTATGAGAGGGAAAAAGTTATAAATCTCTCCTCTTAAAATGATAAACGATGTGACTTAATTTTACAAATCCCAGTATGATTTTTTTAACAAATAACAACAGTGTCACCATTGACACAATCAATTGTTTTTGTTATTAGGTTTATAGCGATTTCTTGTCATCACAAAGTGTTCCATTGTGAACGTTTATGAAATACCACTGATAGAAAACGTGTAGAATAGCATGGAGAACGACCTCTTTATCAATCGTATCAAGTGAATATCGATTAAATATCGAGCTTTGAAGACGTTGATTGATAATCTTGAATGACCCCTTAAACACAAAATATTTGTATAACATATATACAACGTCGGCCCAACGTCTTCGTTGGTCCAACATTGTATAAATGTTATACAAATGTTTTGTGTTTACTTGGTACCTGCTTACAAGAACAGTTATATGCCCAAATAAACTTATCAAGGTGGTCAATTTAGAGTGAGAGGCGGCCCAGATAAGATATAGTGTAAGAGTAAAAAGCAGTAGCTGCTTGCTTTTCTAGTTAGCAGTTACTGCTGTTTGCCTTTGCAAGACAAGTACTGGTCACTCGCCGCTGACCGCGTGTTGTCTATCTGACCTTGACGCCTCTGACACGAACCAGATGTGGAGCGAGGCCATTGACCTTGACACTGGACACGGTCGCATGGCTCCCTCTGCCGAGTGCATCTGGTCATTACAAGAAGATTAGGCACCGTCTGATCCCCATACCCGCAAAAATAACTCTTGCGAGATTCAGATCATTTTGCGAAACACCGCAACTTCCACAGCCAGGAATCATCGAGAGCGGCCATCTTGGATTCGTCCAGGTTGTTGGTGAGCACCACGATGCAGCGATTGCCCGCTAGAGCTCCGTTATCGGTGTGAAATAGTGTTTGTTACAACTCGGACCTGGATCACCTTGGCTACAAAAGGTCAGCGAAGAGACATAGGTGGACAATCAGATTCGACCTTGACATTCGTCACACAGACTGATTCTTGCTGCTAAATGGGCTGGGTGATCATCATCTAGTCTTTGATGATGACCAAGACACAAGGTCCCCAGGGCGTCTCCACCTAGGAAAGCTAACGTTGGCCCAATGTCTCGAACAGTTTCTCAGCATTTAACCAGTGTTTGGTCTATCGCTCCCATTGTGCTGAAAATATATAGCCATACGCGCATTCGCACAACCAGCAAATACGAAACAACCAATGTTGATTTAATGTTGTCTGCGACGCTGGCCCACCATCAAACCAGCATTGGGTAATTGTCTCGTAATTGCCGGGCACCCGCACGGTCAGTTTCTTATCGGGCTATTAACAGTATGTTTGATTGACCAAAGTACAGAATAACAAGTTCACAACAAAAGTTGCAACATGTTTTTGAATTCTATCCAGTAGCTGTGGGCATCACTTCACACAGAACCTAATAACTAATTAATAAGTGTTTTATATATTGAAGAGAGAACAATTGTGAGACAAAAGCTATTTATTCAGTTCAATAGTTTATTAGTTTTATTGTCACAGAAAAAGAAGAAAAGCAAGTACAACGTATCAACACATCATAAGCGTGAGTGACAAAAAGGAACTGACGCTCAGTGGCGTAATATGCGTCCTCAACAAATTAAACAATCCTACCCGGTTTTGTAGAAAATGTGTGCAAAGTGCAAACATACCAAAAAACATACAAAAGTCCATATTCATGATATTTTACCGATGTCTAAAAAAACTCGATAAAGTAATGGCAAATAGCACATAATAATGACAATATAATAATGATAAGACACAATCATAACCAACGTTATTAACAATATTATTAGAACATGGGAAATATAATCACATTAAACAGATTATAACAAATAGAAAAACACACTTTTTTATCTTATTGAAAATATCAATATGAAGGTCCGATAATACACACACCCGGAATATTTTAATACATTAAATTATTGTTATGATATATTGCTTTAGATGAAATTTAATAATATTAAAACTACACGAATGATCAACCAAATCTGCAATGGAATTCCAGATAAAAGCACCATTATATTTTGTCCTGCTGACTTTCTACATCCCAGAGGACGAAGATGGTTTCCACTGCGAGTGGGGTACGAATGACAGTCGTCATTTGTCCCAAAATGTTGTTTAAATATAACAGGCAATAAATCTTTCACGTACTTAAACATGAATAATATTACCTTATATTTGCAAATTTAAAATATTTTTAATATATTCAACTCGTCAACATAAGGTGACGTATGTGTTCTAAATGGAAGCGATTTTATTATTATAATAATGCGTTTCTGTAATATACAAATTGAAGTAAGATTTATCCAATTCGTTCTTCCCCAGACCTATGAACAATATGTAATACTAGTATACGGGTAAATAAAACTATAATAGAGAGTTTTTAATGTATCAATACTAAAACAAATTCTACACTTTCCAACAATTCCAGAACCTTTGGCAAGTTTTATTTTTTTAATTGTTTACGTGCTCAGACTAGTTTAATTTCTCATCAATAGTAACACTCAATAACTGAAACTGGTTGATTATTTATTATCATATCATTTGTATTTACTATTCGCTTATTAAAAAACTAGATATAATAAAAATGAGTTTTTTAACATTAAGAGATAATTTATTGGCATTTAGCCATATCACTATTTTGTTTAATTCCGTGTTCATTAAGCAAATTAGATTATGTATATTTTTACATGTAACAAACATATTTGTAGCGTCAGCATAAAATAAATACAACTAAAGTGAGGATACAATAGATAGATCAATTTTATGCACATAAGAAATAACAAAGGACCTAAAATAGATCCTTGTGGTAGGCCTGCTCCACAATTAACTTTCTCATAAAGAGCATCAAGCTTATTAAAAGAAATATATTGTTTTCTGCCATATAGATAATGTGTAATCCAAACATATGCCATAGGCCCTACTCTAATGCCGTACGTATATCAATTATCCAGAAGTATTGTATGATTTAAAGTATCGAAAGCCTTACTGAGGTCTGAAAAACACCGAGTACACTTTCACCTTCATCTAGAGCTTTTAATCAATTAGAAAAAAACAATGCTACATCTGTACCAAAACCTTGTCTGAAACCGAACTGATATTTATAATAATAAATCATATTTCTTTATAAAATAGAATAATCAAACATACATAACACGTTCAAAGATTTTTAAGATAAAAAGACAATACTGAGACTGGTCTATCGTTACTATGTTGTGTAGAATCACTACTTTTAAAAATAGGAATAACATTGGCTATTTTAAGTTGATCGGGGAAAACTCCTTGTGTGATGATAAGTTGAGTAAATGTGTGAGTGGTAATAAAAGCAAATCAGATGTATCTTTAATAACATTCGACTGAAAAGTATAATCCCATCCAGGGCTAGATTTTTTAAAAACATATTTTTTTGGGAGACTTCCTCTTTGCAAAGACTTTTTAAAAATATTAAAACGGGATTTGTTTTTATAGATTTAGTTGCATTGTTCCGTCTTAGTCTTCGGAATTTTCGAGGCAAGTTCTAAAGCTAGGTTTACAAAATATTTATTAAAATGTTTAGCAATGGTAATGTTGTCAGTGACAGTTTTACCATTGATGAAACATTCACTACTTGAGGAGCTTTTTTTTCTTTTCACTTATTACATCTTTAATAAAATACCATGTTTTCTTCAGATTATTTATATTCTCCATAAGCAATCTGTCATAGTATGTACGTTCGGTCCGTCGTAATAATCTAGTTATCATATATCTATATTCTTTATACATTTTTTTATTGGATTGTGAAGTGTGCATATAATTTATTTTTGTGCTTTATAGAACATTTCATACCGTTAGTTAACCATGGTTTTCTTGTCTTATAGTGAGGTTTGAGTGACTTACGCTTGACAGGAAAATATGAATTATAATGTAGATTTCAGGAAATATATTATGAAACATAGTATAGGTATTGTGACAAGAATCATTCAAAATCTCATTTGTCCAATCAACATTTTTTATCTTATTTCTAAACATTTTCTTATTTTCATGCGCATAGTCTTTTTGATATGACGAAGAACTTTATATAAAGTTCTTGGTATGACATTGTTTTGGCTGTCATTATTAATGAACATAGGCGAAAGTGCATGATCTAAACCTACTATGAACACATTACTGGTTTCATTAATCTGGCAATCTGGAACACATATTCAACTGTAGGCTACATGTAGCTTACATTTTTGTATTAAAATAAGTGAGCATATACGTTGTAGGCCCAATTGCATGCGCATCATGGTCAATGTTCCAAGGAGTGGAGCCGTCATAAGATAAAGATTATTGAATTATTTAATGTTTTAGGACATTTTCAGATGTTTCTCTACATATAATGTCATTCTGCTACATTACTTTTCTAGAGAGAAGTCGAAATATGCTTCATGGAGGCCATAATACAATGAAATGACAGCTATTCTCATATTAACCCTTTCAGTGCGGGGACTGACTTCAGACGTCACAAAATGACGACCTGGAATATCACGAACCTCCTGGTGAAGGGCCTGGTATTTGTATGCAATTTTCAAAATTATAGTTTGAGGAACTAAAACTTTTTTTTTCAATTTTACTCATTCTTCGAGCTAATTACTGATATACAAAAAAGTTTTCGCTTGGCTTAGTTTTCAAGAATCCGACAAATCGGATATTTAATATAATAAACACTTGTATTACTAGTATATGAGATGGATAAATGAGCGTGACATTCACAGAGACGAGTGACTCTTCCAACAACTGATAATTTTCAAAGAAATACCCTAAAACGCACAGGTGGGGTAGAGGCACCAGAGCGTGTGCGTAAAGGTATTTGAAATAGTCCATGGTTCAGAAAAAAGAGCATTTTCAAAGCTATCTTCTATCAGATCTGGCACGTGAATGGGCGGGTGTAACCTTGTGCAGACAATAGGAGCAGTGACGAAAGCGCTAATTTATGCGGCCATCCCCAGTTAAATCGGGGGGGGGGGGGGCGACAAATACCTCCGGCAGAAAAGAGTAGGTAAGCGTTGGATCAATGTTAGGCCATATTGTATATGACGTTGGTCCAACATTGCACACCAGGGAGGTGTAAAATCTCTCGCGGCAGCGCGTGTGTCGTCCCTGAACAGGTTTGTCGAAAATTGCTCTAATAAGCCATTTTGTTAAAATAAAATCATAGAAACTGAAAAAGTCTTTTTAATGAGAGAAATTATTTTTTTCTCAACCACCCTCGCCAGAAATAACAAATGTGCAAGATAGAAGAAGACTCACTCACTCACTCACTCACTCACTCACTCACTCACTCACTCACTCACTCACTCACTCACTCACTCACTCACTCACTCACTCACTCACTCACTCACTCACTCACTCACTCACTCACTCACTCACACAATTCTAAGAAAAAACATTATTTTGCATCATTATGAAGACGCGCTGTTTTTTATATTTCCATCACAATCAGACACAATGTATGGTTGTTTGTAACCGGCGATCACCCATTTCCAGAACAATAAAAACTGAAAATGTGAGCCAGTCTTATTTACCGTGAACGTCATTGAAACGTGTAAGATCATAGACTATTTCCAGGATGTGAAATATGTATTTTTCAATGAACCCTTTACGTGCTATTTTGTCTTATTTAAATTTTCACCCACTTGAAATTGTGTGTCGCTACAGCGACCCACAACTTCAAGTGGTTGAAAATTACTCATATTTGTTTAATTTGAGAACAAACATTAGCATATCTTGATATTTGACACTCATTGCATTCCCAATAACAGCGACTAAAATTTAATCTGCTAATGAAACGGCTCTAGCCCGCCTAAAGCCGTGCTTACCGGTGAAAGGACTTAGTTATTTCGCTTATTAGAAGCTGGAAACTGCGTTGGCAATTCCAGCTTCAAATGAGCGAAAAAACATCGCGATAGCAATCCAAATAATTCAAAATTCCGGCAGCGTATTTTTGCGATTTTTGACTGATTACGCAGACATCCAGTCACTCTGACCACACTTAGCAAAAATGGATGCTCGCGGATTCCGCGGTTAACAATGTATGACTAACAGGACGGGGGGGGGGGGAGGGTGGCTGAAATCTGAAAATACGGCGGCCACTTTTAACCCTTTAACCGCCAAATTACTCAATTAGAATTTTCACCCACTTAAAGTTGTGTCTCGCTGCCGCGATCCACAACTTCACGTGAGTGAAAATTATTCAGATTTGACAAAATGGAGGTCAACTATTTTCAACTCTTGCTGTTTGATGTCACATTTTATATTTAACATGTATGAAAGCTGGTACTTTAAAATGCGGTATTACAAAAATGAAAAGCCGAATATATTCGGGACCGGCTGTCAAAGGGTCAATTACGTGTATATCTAAGGTGACGAGAACGTAATGGGGGAGGAGCACACCCAGAGAGAACCCGGGACCGCGCGATCAGTCAGCAAGCACTGTTTTTGCCAGAAAACACGAGATGTTGACCCAATATTGTTTTAATGCTGGGCCGGAGTCGTAGACGCCTGACTGTCAATGAAACTACAGTGTGTCAACGCCTCGTGCTAGTGGTACCTTCCGCTGCTTTTTGTCATTCCGTCCGGCCTCCATGGTTGTGGCTCGAAACTCAGATGTACAGGGTTCGAATCCCGGTCGTGCTAGTGGTGCCATCCGCTGCTTTGTATTATTCTGACCGGCCTCCATGATTATGGCTCGAAACGTCGGAAACGTCGGATGTTTGCCATCGAGTTCTGCTGTGCTACAAACTGTTCAAAGGCCTGGAATTTGCGGTGTTGTCTATGATACCGTGCACTATGAAGAACCCTTGAAATCATTCCGATTTGATAAAACTTCGCGCTTCCTTCTGTCGCGATATTGCCATGATGGTGCAGAAAGCTCACTGACTCACTTGTATCATAAACGTTGGTGAACTGTCGGGTCAACACTGGAGACATTGGCCCGGTACTTATACAACGCTTGTTGTGTTTCTACGATAGATATTAGTCATTTTGACCACAACTTCAGTCGTAGAAAAAGCTTGAAGCAGGATTATATCGAAAGGATTTTCATGTCAAATTTATTGACTCTGAAACCTGTTGAGCATTTAGCCTTATATTCACCGTACATCATGTTGAATCGTCGCCTTGGTTTCAGAGCGTCATCAACCCTTTAACCGCCAAGTTATTTAATTGGAATTTTCACCCACTTGAAGTTGTGTCTCACTGACGCTATCCACAACTTCAAGTGAGTGAAAATTATTCAGTTTTAACAAAGTGGAGGTCAACTATTTTCAAATCTTGCTCATTGATGTCACTTTTTATCCTAAACATGTTTAAATGCTAGTACTTAATGTGCTAAAAAATGAGAAAAAAGAAACTAATATAATCGGGACCGGCTGTGAAAGGGTGTATATTTGTAACTTTGTACAGGGACAGATTACCTTTTAATACCAGGCTGGAAGTAATGATACATTTTATTTTTAATAATACAAACTAAAATGAATCTTGAAAAAATACCTCTGTCTCCAACGTGTTCTTTTTGAAATTGAATACATCTGCAGACAAATGTATTGCTTGGGCCAGCGTCTAAGACCCGCTGCCCACCCAATTCGGGGTGATTAGAGGACCAATAGCGAAGACGGTGGGCCAACATTGAACCAGCATTGTGTCAATAATGTCTGCTGGGAACAAAACCTTAATGACCCATACGCTGTGAACTGAACAAACGTGTTTTCAAAATCATTAATATATTTGTGATAACGCAACTGTAATGATCCATATAATGTCAACTGAACATTATGAATAAACTTCAAAGTGGAGACAACCTCTTGTATTCGACTTTCGGTCACGCGATTGCAAAATAGCCACCTGGTTTAATGCTAGGCCACCGTCTACGACGTTGACCCAGCATTAAACCAGCACTGGTTTTCCCTGACGCTGTTGTTTCCAGATTTGCACCTGCGCATTAAAAAAGGTAAACAGATGTAGGTGAATATTTTTGCTGGGAAAATTAGATTGCTGTTATGAAAAGGTCGCCTGCTATGAATCGGCCACGTAGCACATCCACTATGACTAACACTCTAAAATATATTGGTTCTTTAAAAAGAACCCTTCAGTACTATTACCATGCAACCCCAGGAGAACCCTGCAAGGGTTCTCCTGGGGTTGCATGGTAATAGTACTGAAGGGTTCCTTCTAAAGGTCTATACATCGAACACATTTTGAAAGAACCTCGAGAGAAAAAACGCATTTCCGCACAAGATAAGATTGCCACAATAATCTCGGCTCGTGAGGAAATGCGTTGTCCATGCCGATAGCCTACGTGCAGGCCCTAGTTCAGTTTTCCTGTTGGTCGGGATCCTGGGTTGCCGTATTGCGCAGGATTTTGTTAATGCGAAGTATCACGTGTACGTGATTCATTTGTTAGTGCGCAGAAAAGGGGCACTTTTTCTTCCCCGTCCCACGTGAGCGTATTAAAAACACCAAAATGGAAATGTCCGCTCAGAGTACTGCGTGACACATATGCCCCCTCTTGTGGCGACGGAGAAAATACAGATCACTAGAATAAAACTATTGCGCATGCTGGCGAGAAACAGCCCAGCAAACACGATACATTGACCCAATACTGGGTTAATGTTGGATACAGTGACCCAATGCTGGGTTAATGTTGGACCGACGTCAGAGACAGCGGGCCAACATTAAACCAGCATTGGGTCAATGTCGGCATATTGGTTTTGTTGGGGAGGTGATGTCAACGCTGTGCCAGTACTGAAGAAAGGTCAAAGAAACTATCTCACTCAGTCTGCCCTATAAAGGTAAAAAGCAGTAACTGCTAGCTTTAGAAGTGAGCAGATACTGCTATTTGCGTTTCTAGAAGCTTGTGATATTTATTCTATGAACGATGGCTAGGCCTACCTTACTTTTTTAAACCGAGGCGTCTCGCGTTATGGTCACTTGTCTGTAACCACCTCTGTGTTCAAAGGGTCGTATCTGCCTCATATTGGCACATACGAGCCTTAAAGTTATTCAATTGAAATTTCCACCCACTTGAAATTGTGTCTCGCTGACGCGATCCACAACCTCAAGTGAGTGAAAATTATTCAGATTTGACAAAATGGAGGTCTACTATTTTCAAATCTTGCTGACTGATGTCACGTTTCGTCTTTAACATGTTTAAAAGCTGATAATGTAATGTGGTAATAAATAAAATGTAAATAACGAATAAAATCGGGACTGGCGGCTAAACTGAGGTTGCTCTACTTCTCTAACCCTTTAGCCGCCAAATTATTCAACCTGAATTTTCACCCACTTGAAGTTGTGTCTCGCTGACGCGATCCACAACTTCAAGTGAGTGAAAATTATTCAGATTTCACAAAATGGAGGTTTTAAAATGTTGCTGATTGATGTCACATTTTATCTTTAACATGTTTAAAAGGTGGTACCTAATGTGCTAATAAAAATGAAAAGCCGAATATATTTACCGGCGGGTGAAGGGTTAATAGTCACACTCTTAATGACTCATCTTCCCTCGTGCCAGCAACCGCAACATATTTGGAAAAAATATAGCCACAAGACTCCACTAAATCATTTCTAGAACGGTCACTACATGCGTGATCCCTAAGTAGCACGTACCTATGACTAACAGGAGGTGGCGGGACTTTCCGTGAGTCAACTATTGCGCATGTTTTATAAATACGCAGGTAAATGTAGTTAGAGTGCTCTATTCGTCCTGGATCATCTTCAATTAGACCTTGCTGTGTATCCGTCCATCACTGGTCCTTTGTTCCATCCATTTATCAAGCCACCTATAGGGCATTCATTCATTCATTCATTCATTCATTCATTCATTCATTCATTCATTCATTCATTCACTCATTCGTTCATTCATCCATTCATTCATTCATTCACTCATTCATTCATTTATCATTCATTCATTCATTCATTCATTCATTCATTCATTCATTCGTTCATTCATTCATTCATTCATTCATTCATTCACTCATTCATTCATTTATCATTCATTCATTCATTCATTCATTCATTCATTCACTCATTCATTCATTTATCATTCATTCATTCATTCATTCATTCATTCATTCATTCATTCATTCATTCATTCATTCATTCATACATTCATTCATTTATTTATTCATTCACGCATTCATTCATTTGTTTTATTATTTCATCTAATCACCCATCCATTCATTACTATGGCATATGCCATATTATTATAAGATATCATAGGTCTAATATAGCATTCATTCAGCATTGACCGACCCTGTTTTCGTGGTGTGACTCAGTGTGATAAAATACCAGCATCACTTATTTGTAACAATATGCCCGTATGTCGTGCATATATTATATCGTGATTCACAGCAAACACGAGACATTCACCCAACATTGATTCAATGCTAGACCAACGTATGCGAAGCTGACCCAATATTGAACAAACTTTGAAAGTCTCGTGTTTGCTGGGTTGCTACGTCGTAGCAGGGAGGTTATATGGATATAACCTCCTTGGTCGAAGTGAGAGCTGAGCTGCGTAGATAAGAGTAGAGTAGATAAAAAATATTAAAAGGGTGATTATGCAATATTAAACACAAATCAAAGCTAAAGAGGTGAACAAAATACACATTTACTAAAATAAATGAGTGTCCAGTTTTGGAACCCGATTGAGTTTATGCATACTGCTGCTGGCAGACCGACCTTAATATAAAGGGCAAATGCAAAGAATTTAAATAAAACAATACTTAGCGTTAAATTATAGATTAACAATCACTTCGTAAAGTGGGGCTGAAATGAACATTTCCAAGCGAATTTCCCGAATAGTGCTTGTTTCTGAGTATAGGCCTATTCTCAGGATAGACCCATATATACGCGTAAACTTCCCAGTAAACACAAAACATTTGTATGACAATTATGCAATGTTAGAGCAACGTCGAAGGCGTTGGGCCGACATTGTGTAAATGCTATACAAAATGTTTTATGTGTAGGCCTACTGTGTTCACTGGTCATTGTACTTGCATGTATGTGTTATAGAAATCTTATACATGCCGCGAACTTTCAGTTCTTCTTAATTATGAACAGCGAGCTGACTGGCTTGAATATTCCTTACCAAGTATAGTAGGCCCTACTCCACTCCAACTAATCACAGGCGTCGTTGAGTCACGTTACCTTATGATGCAATAACTAAGTGGGCGTAGTCTGGAGTAGAGTACTATACCTCGGCTGAATATCCTCGTAAATGAGCGACTGGCTAAATAATAATTCCCGCGTCACACCAAGCCACGGCCTACATAAATAACTGTAAAATATAACAAGGCCTCCCTATGTAGAAAAAAATGTAAAAAATGTTATTTTTTCATTTTTTTTTCATTTTAATAATAAAATGTCATCATAATATTAATCAATAGAAAACATTACAGCATTTGTCATACTACATGTAATAATCTTAATGATACATGGTTATCTAAAGTGATGGTCTGAAGAATTAGATCTAGTATTTATACTGTCTGTCCGCTATGTGGACGCGGTGACAACCTGATACAGACGTGGCCAAGACGTAATAAGCACCGTTAGAACGTAATGAGGACGTAATGCAGTCTTTTAGAACGTGGTATGGACGTACAGTGGTCATAGTAGAAGCGTGTGTTTGGTCTCGGTTGACGTAGAAAGAACGTAGTGACAACCTGGTAACAACTCCGTGGACTTTCAAAGAACGCAGTGATAACGCAGTAAGAACATCATCAGAAGGGCATGTAATCTTCCCCGTACATGCCACGCTTGAACTACGTCAATCAAGTTGCCTGAGGTTTTGGTTACGTCGCTACTGCGTCAATACCGTTGTCACTACGTCCTTATGAAGACCGCACGGCTTCGAATTGGTCGTGATGGCCATCTCGACCAATCCGAAGCCTACGCTACATCGTAACTTGTACGAGAATACGGGCCACGTAGGCCTACTTCAAATACTTTAGCCATTTCAGTGCAGATTGCATTTATAGCGAAAACGGTACTTTTTATAAACACATCAAATAACTGTTCTTGGAAGTAAAATGTCTTCAATTGTCAAGTTATTGATCATAATTTTAACAATATGACTAATTTTCATCCGCTTGAAGTTGTGGATCGCGGTAGCGATTCACAACTTCAAGCGGGTGAAAATTTAAATTCTATATTGCGCTTTGGTTGTTAAAACCGCGCCATCACGATGTCATCGAAGGCACTTATCGACGGAGTGTCCAAAAAATAGGCAACTGGTAACTTTTATTACAGAAATATAGATCAGCTTGTCATTGGTTGGTTGCTGTTATTTCTCGCCCCCGCAGTCGTTTTTATTGGTCTAGAGGTGGGAGGGGGTCTAACGCCCACGCATGCCGCCTGCATGCACGTGCGTCCCGGATGTAAATCGATTAAATTGACTGAATGTGCGAAAGTATTGAGAATGTGTCTGAATTTAATATTTATTTACTTACGGTTTCTCATTGTGCCTTGTCCTCCCCCATTATAAAGTACGTCATTTCATTTTTATTACCCAAAAAAAATACAACATAAAGTACGCGCACATATGTTTTTTATTACAGTCAAGTCAACAAATCCAATGTATTTGGTTCATACACAATATATATTTTTTTCAAAATGACATCATAATACATAATACTTACACAGTCTACAGACGTCAGATTCTGACGTCTAAAGTCGGTCCCCTAAAGTGGCAAATTCTTTAAAGTGGTAGATTCTGACATATCCCTTTAATAACCGGGGGACGATACGCCACCCAGAATATCCACCAGTCACGATTACGTCAATATCCGTACTCATATTTTCAAATTTCGCAAAAAAATCGCTAGGCGAAATAAAAACGCGAAAATTTCACCGCGTACGGTATTTATGAATGAAGTCCCCCATCATTGATAGAAATAAAACGCTGACCAAATGGCGCACGATAATGTAGTGCAGGGTTCACCCAGTGAGAAACAGTAAATTGTAGTTTTTTTCACAGTCTGGTCTGCAGGCACGTCTGCACAGGGTGGCTCATCAACCCTCTGGATGCTAGGGGTGACTTTATTCCGGCACGGGAAATCTAAATAAGTCGTGATTTGTCGATTCTTTTATATAAAATAATGCAATAATAGAAACCCAGCAAACACGATACATTGAAACAATGTCGTTTTAATGTTGGGCCAGCGTCGAAGACGCTGGGCCAGCGTTGAAAAAACATTGTTTTAGTGTATCGTGTTTGCTGGGAATAGACTTAGATATAATTCAGTTACAGTGTATATTAACCTAGGCAGTAAATAGACCACAATTTCGTTAATATTTAAATTGGAATATATTACAATAATTATGTCAAAGTGATATAATATTATGTAGTTTACACGTCAAGTGAAGAAATAAGAATGCCTACAAACCTATTTCTGTTTTGTTTTTTTCAGTTGTTTATGGGTAGTGCGAATTTAGCTATAATGTAGTGACAGGCTTACATTCCCCTAAAATAATATGTTATTCGCGTAATTAAATATTACATTAATGATTATTTTTATCGATTGCGCAATTAAAAATCACCAGAAAGAGTTATTTCAATATGACTTGAAACTAGTGGCCACGTGGCTGTTTGTAATACTGTATAAATAAATGAAGTTTCAACAAAAGTAAACTATTTATTTTTCTGATGCCACTAAATGAGAAGTAAAACAGATAGTAAGAAAAATATAGATTTTGTCCCATGTGTCGTGATCTGACACTCAACAATACAGTGTAACAACCACATGACAGGACAGCTAATTATTGTTATTTAAATGATTGTGGTCGATTTTGACATCTTGGGCTAGTTTTCTAGCACACACCATTTTGAAATAAAACCGCAGACATCCCCGTACGCGAGCAGCTTGGGGGATTAACCCCTTAGACTCTAAATTATTCTTGTATTTTATTTCGTTTTTGCACGTTATAGGCCCCTGTATATTTGCTGTCATCACCAAGCAATGTATGAGCATGTAAGCCTGAATTTTATTGGTATAGGGTTTTCCCGCCTAGATTATCCATTCAAAAGTAACATTACCAGCACGGGTAATATCGTTGTATTCCGGCAGCACGTGTAATAAATTATTTGGATAATCTCTACATAATATAATTGATGGCAAAAATCAAATCAAACTAGGATTCGTGCTCTAATTAATTTCATAATATTTTCCTGGATTTGATTCAAATGATGCTATATAAACGCACCTCTTGCATCTAGATGGCGGCTCTGATTTTATGACTGGTCGATGCGTCACCCTCCTGGCGGCAGACAGACGTACTGACAAAGCCCAGGGATCGCGAACAGCCATTTGTCACTCAGCGCATGCGCCGATTCCAGGAAATGAATAATTACGGAGATTCCTCTGGCCCAGCAGACCGTGCTTTTTCTGCGAGCTTATATTGTCAGGCCCGGTGGAATATCTGACGCAAAAATAGACAGACGGATGGACGGACAGACAGATACATAGAGACTTTACTAACAATAGAAATTCAGAAAACGCGGGACGTGTTTCCCCTATGTTGTTTCAATATTGGGCCATCGTCTGCGACGTTGGCCCAATATTAAATCAACACAGGGAAAACGCCTCGTTATGCTTGGGAATGTATAGCCTATATAAACGTCAGTGGTGATTATTTTTTTTTCTACGCTGAAGTCAATAACGTATACATGCACATGTAAACGAACACTTAACATTTCATAATGTAGATTTAAGTAGTAGAAGGTACACCATCCACTGGAAAGGCTTTGTGAACATAAACTGCACGAAAAAGAAGGATAATGTACACAACATCCCCATGATGCTATTATGAAGCCAGTTGTACGTGGTGCAGGTCTAATCCGTTTTCAAGTATTTTTTGGTGGAGATAAAATGATGATGCCAGATCTGTCACCCGCCTTGATCAGAATGTTAGTATTTATTTAAAGATAACCTCGGCCATTTAAGCACTGGAGCGATGTTTATAATTTACCCTCGGTATACTATATAATATGTTTTGATTACCAACAGCTTTACTGGAAATGTGTTAAAGATACCGTTGTATATATAGCCAGAGCATTGTTATAAATTGTTGTTTGGATGTACCTATATCTATTTTATCAATAACATTATTCCTTATCTTTTTAGAGCTAGAGCCGCTACAATCTGGTACTTATAAATTAGAGTTTTTTTCTCTTAGTGAGTGAGCGAATAATGTTTTACGTCGCTTTCTGCACAATCATTATCGCGACAGTCACGACAGCCCAAAGTCGTGACTATTATTTTCTATAGGGCCTACTGTTGTCGAATGACGTCAAGTGTTCTTTTAATATAGTGGACAGTATCATAGATAACACTACACACTGCAGGCCTTTGAACAGCTTAGAGCACTGTATATTATGCTCAACCTCGATGACAAACGTCCGACCCAGCCGGAATTCGAATCCTGTATCCACAACGGTACCGAATAAGCCATCGGGGCCGGTCTGCTATCGCTATCTCATGTGAACTTCACGAACTCGACCTCAAATGTTTTGTGATGCAAACGTGCCAATTTTCGTACCAAATCCACTTCTCTGCTACATTCAATCACATGCGTTACTTATAATGTTACCTCATAATGAAATAATTATGTGGTTGTGACTAGGAGTAGAATACTATACTTGGACCCAATTTTCGAACACACCTCGCGAAATTCATTTCTTGCGTCTTTTAGATAATTTGACATAGTCTATATTTAACCCACAAATCCAAATGCTAAAATCCAAGGGTCATTTTAATATGATTTCATGTTTTTGCACTCTCATAATCTGTATGGTCCTCTAGCAGCCATGTGTTCAACTCATTTCAGTGGCACATACGACACTATGTCCGCTATGGGGTTCAAAAAACATATATATTCAACATTTTCTTCCTTTATCACATATCTACATATACGTTAGCGTCACTTAAAATCCATAGCGAAATGCTGCATTGCTCGGTGTAGGTACACAACACACTGATGTGAACCATTGTAATAAGGAATATGTAAATTATAGCCTTCTTATATGGAGGAAGCTTCACGGGGAATATTGAAGCAATGATAGAGAGGGGGGCTCAGTGCATTAGCATGCACGAGGCTGAATTAGAACGTGTTTAAAAAAATTAGAATGTTCAGCATTTGTTCATTTTTATCTTTATTTATTTTTATTATTTATTAATTCTGCTTCGTGAATCACATAAAAATAATTACACATTTTTTTTGGCTGTTCACAGCTTGTATGACACAAACATCAGGAATTGATTCATGGTTTTGCGCGGCATTTATAATACCACAAGTATGCTATAACATCACATGCATAATTGATATATATTATTATATTAGTGATGGTAGACCGCCATGATTATAGCTATAGGCCCACATCATAATTAGATGTTACAAAACTTGTAATGTTTTGGTCTGCCACAAATAAAATAATAAAAAAATCACTTTAAAAATGCATTTCAGGTTGTTAGAGCCAAGGAGTTAGAGCGTATTCAAACGGGCCGTAAGTGATCAAAACTAAACACCAGCGTTATAATACATACAAAATTATGTTTACGAATCATCGAATATTATTCTAACAAGGCTGCTGCAATATCACAGAAAATATTTATTTGAAGGTCGAGTGCAAAGGATTTTGAAAAAGATACATGCCTCGATGCATAGTTCTTGTTAATTAAAGGAACTATAAGAATTAACTATAGGAATCTCGGACAAAGTATAGTAGTCTACCCCCGACCAATGAAAGAGTGACTACCTGTCTCATGACAAGATCAGCCAACCGCTGTCGTCATTCAATTGTTATTAAAATTAAGTGGAAGAATAGCATAATATTGGGCCACTATGGTACTAGGTTTTCAACATTCATACGAAAACATATTTATTTTGAGAGAAACATATATTACATTTTCAAATTCAATATAATTTCCAAGAACTCTTTACTAACACTGACAATCCAATAATTATATACATTACGTAGTGCAGGGGCTCTGGTGCAGTGGCTAAAACTGCCTGCTTGGAAATTCGGAGATCGCGTGCTCGAACCGTGCTCTGGTATTCACGTTTCAAAGAAACAAAAATGTTTCTTCCCTGCTCACTCGTAATGATTCAATATTGTGGGGAGGCTCCGTGACTGAGGAGTGGCGAGCTCGGCCTCAGACCGCCAGGGTTCGAATTTCGAATCCTGTGTGTGGAGGGCAGTGTCATCTAATTCATCTCACCATCCTCAGGAGGTTCTTCTAGTGTAGTTTAGCCTATACTTAAAGATGCATGACTCGATGCATATTTATTGTTTTTATAGAAATTATATGAATTAACTATACGAATATCGGACCAAGTAGGCCTAGTATAGTACCTTACGTGCATTACCTACATTGATCTATTTTCAGCATTTAACAAAGCCGTTTTAAAAACCTCTTTTCTCTATAGATGTTGCAGTCTCACTGAGACTGCAAGCCTACCTGACAGAATAAAATACAATAGTGTAACCCTTTCAGTGAGGTTGCCCCTTTTAGGCGTCTTCACGCTAGGTTTTTTCGCAGCAGATAATTATATCGACCGAAATTTAACAAAGAACGACAAAATGCGGCTTAATGTGCGCCAACGTCGCAGACGGTGGGCCAACCTTGAACCAAAACCGGGATGAATTTGCAGGTTTCAAATAAAGCAGTCATTGTAAATTGCAACAGCTTCATATTTTAAATGCATAATAATATTTCAAGTATTTTTCATTCATCTGAAGCTGGAAATTGCGCCAGCAGTGCCAGATTCAAAGGAATAGAATATTAATCAGTGATCTAGCACTTAAAGAGTTAGGAACTTGTGCGTTAGCAATGATAAGTGAAGTGATCATAGGAGAGCAGTTTGTGGTCAGGACTTTATTGTTCTGTGTATGGTAGATCTGCTCATTTTCTCATGGCCACATCGAGTGTGTCCTCAGCCAGGATAATTTTCAGGCCGAGCTCTATTCTATTCTGTTTAGAAGGTCCGTTGTTCCTACAAAAACATCAATGACAGAGAAGGATAATGATTGTTATCACAATCGTTTGTGGTCTATGGCAATGGCGAAATTTGGTATTTTTAATAAAAGAATATGCCACTAAATTACGGTTTAATATTTAACAGTGCAGTTGTAATGATATTTGTTATATATTTCAGTAACTTGTGTTATATCCGCAGGACTGGAAGAAAAAGTCATAAATAAATTTTGTTTCAATTATCATTTTCGCCTTTTTTCCGCTAATAACCCAAAAACTGTGGTTCATATTCAGTCAGTTCTATTAAAATCAATTATTATATATATATATATTTTCAGTTATGATTTTCGCCTCTTTTGTCTAAAAAAACTGAAACACCAGGGATAAGGGTAATTGCACCATATTCAGTATTTAAAAAAAAACTTTTTATATAATTTTGCTGTTATTTTTTCTGTATACCATATAGCCGATGGAGTATTTTGATATTATATATCAAGACAATATTTTCAGGATGGAATTATATTGATACCAGAGTAGGTCTAGTAGTTTTAACTCATTTTTCAAAAATATTGCGATTACGGCATTTTGGCACGGCACTATGGTAATATCAGTAGGCCTATATATACAATAAAAAAAGTTCTCTATGTAAAACGTCTGTTTTGAGGGAGACGACTCCGTTGAAATTACTTATAGACACAATGAATGAGGCCTAAGAAACTGAAGAAGAGATGAAACAAAGGAAGATGAAACGAAAGTCACAATAATGAGAAATAGACTATAGGGCCTATACCCGGATTCACATTAACCCTTTAACCACCAGTGCCGCATATATTCGGGTTTCTATTTTTTATTAGCACATTAAGTACCACATTTTAAATATGTTAAAGATAAAATGCGACATCAACCAGCAAGATTTGTAAAGAGCTGACCTTCATTTTGGGAAATCTGAATGATTTTCACTCACTTGAAGTTGTGGATCGCGTCAGCGAGACACAACTTCAAGTGGGTGAAAATTCAAATTGAATAATTTGGCGGTTAAAGGGTTAACCGTGGTGAAGGAATTTCGCTGATTTCTTAGTCAATTCTCAGCCAATTGTTACAAACAATATGTTCTAGTGATGAGACAACTACCTGAACAATTTCACTGAAAAATAGTACTGGTGATTCTAGTAATTATCGCCCTCTATAAACACGGTAACTGCGTTTCAGAATTTCATTATATTGCAAATGGTCTAACTTCTGAAATGCCTACTAAAACGTCTCAAAACTAGAAAATCATGTGTCTAAAATTTTATAAAAGTTAGTTGACAAATGATTAATCAGAAAAATTAATTTATCCTAGTTAATGTTACTAATATAGGACCTTCTGAACATTATGACCTTCTGAATATGGGACTATTTAATACAGGCCCTTCTGAATATAGGACCTTCTGAACAAATATACATATTATAGAACTTTCTTAACATAGGCAGTTACCCTCCAGGATATATACTCTAATTTTCGACACGCTCTTTTCAGTAACCACAACTTTAAGTTTCTGGACCGTCTGTGGATGTTTCATTTTAAAACTGCCGTATTCTGTATAGGATAAAAGCCCGAGGAGCTCTACATCTTAGCTGTGGAAAAGGCCGAGGCCGAAGGCCGAGGCCTATTCCACAGCTAAGAATGTAGAGCTCCGAGGGTTTTAGCTGACTTAAAACACATCTCACCATAATGAGGATCCCTCATAACCAACATCTCGGTCACACCTGACTGATTATTGTACCTACCATGATGATTGGTCTGTACTTGATCAACAATAACTCTCCATTCCCGGTTTAATGCAGTGGTCGGACAAAGAAAACAATGTAGCGGTGTTGTGTTCGAATCTCGGAGCGTGCGGTGTGAACAGCTACCTGATTACCTTTTCCCGTAAATCGTTTTGTCAAACATAAAGCCGTCATTATGATTGTCATCCACACGTGGCTCCTGTGATTAATATACGTACATTTGTAGAGATTAACGAGTCACAAATGGTTTTGTAATGTTTACCTCGCAAAAAAAAGTTGATATCGTGTGATTTATTTAGAACTGTAGCGCCACGGCCTGTCTGGGAATGCCTGATTGCATGTTTCCCCCGGGGCTAGTAGACATTTCGTAAACAGTCCGATTTTCATTATTCGACACATGAAGCATAAGAAACCACATATAATACCCCACACGACACCGCAGCCATATTCGAGCTTGTTGACCTATATCTTGATCTCGACCAATCAGATACGAAAGTAAGGTCAGCGGACGAGGAATTTGGTTAGAGCGTGGGATGGATTGGAATCAGGACAAATTTATTTCTTGACCCCCCCCCCCCCCATCCTCCAGTGCTAGGAGCTATTCAATTTAAATTTCCAGTCACTTGAAGTTGTGTCTCGCTACCGCGATCCACAACATCAAGTGACTGAAAATTAATCCGATTTGTAAAAGTAGGTCACCTGTTTTATTAGTTTACCAGATTTAGAATATGAAAGATGTTTTTAGTTCATCCTATAATTATAGGCTCAAACATAAAATCGTTTGATAACCTAAGCCTTTAGGTTCAACCTTCTTATTTAGTCAAGCAAAATAATATATACTATAGAGATCAGAAGAAAGGATCAGTTCGAATATCAAGATACGCATTTCATTAACCAGCCCAAGCCCAGAGGGAGGGGTCTGGTTTTGACTGAATTTGCAGTCACTTATATACGCACCGGTACGATCCGACTGACCTTTAATACATTCTGGCATAATATAGGATATAGACACGAGTGATAGATATACAGTGGTTTTGGCAGAAGCAAACAATGTCTTATTGCTCGAGTGTACGAATGTGCCAGAGTGTTTTTTTCCTTGGTCTCAAGTAGACGAATTACAGTCACAGTACGACAATGAATTTTTATCAACATTGTATGGTTTCACAACACTCCTAACAATTGAATTGGAGTACAAAAGGATAATAATGCACAATGATAATATACTCGTCCCCGTGGAGTTAGAAGATGTTAAACTGCCACTTTAGCACCTTTTAACTCCAAGGAGACAATATACACCTCAGTAATAATACCTTCCTTTTCCTTTGATTCGTCACTAATTTCAAACCGCAATCGCGTAAACAGCGAACACACTTTGTGGTGTGATAATTTATTGTTGACAGTTTACTGTGCATAAAATGCGGTTAGTTTCTGTGGGTATTGTGGCGTCACAATATTTATAGTTCAAAACCAGTGCAGCAAATTAGGTTAACCGGTAACAGAAAGGCAATTATTGCAGTCCAAACTTTGTGTCTGCAATCATTGCACATAAAAAGTTTCATCGGAAATGATGTCACGCGGAATAATCAAAAAAGGTAACTAAATATTTTCTTATTTAATTGTTTGCACATACGTCTCAACAGTGTACTCATTTTGTAGTGTAATTTAAAAACATAGTTATTTACTGTGCATAAAGTCTGTGGGTGGTACCAAAGAGGGTAGCATATACCCTCTTCGTTGGTACCTATAAACAAAAACAATCGAACAAAAGGTGACATGAAAACAATTCATAACACACAACGTGAGTGGTTTGTTCAGCATTGATTGTGCTGAAGAGGGTAAATTAAAAAATATTTGTGAACTGATGAAGGTTAATACGCTGGACCAACGTTAAACCAACATTAATTATCATTTTTAGTCACTTGAAGTTGTGGATCGCGTTAGCGAGACACAACTTCAAGTGAGTGAAAATTATAATCAATGTTGGTTTAACGTTGGTTCGGCGTCGAAATTACCTACAGTGTTTGCTGCTATTTTGTTCGATACAAACGGCAATGTAAAAAATAATTTTATATATTAACTATGCTAAATTCAACGAATGGCCACATTTAATGGTCTTGTGTTACTGGAGTGTATGCTTAGCTATATAATTTAAAAAATGGTTTTCTATAACTGAGCTACATTTAAAATGTGCATGAATATAAAGACAATTTTAATTATCTGATAGTTACAGTACACTTGAAGCAATTCTGGATTGGCGTAGAATAAAAACTATCCCGACTCGTATTATAATAAAAATGATTTTTTATTTTTACAATAATAAGATATTCAAGAACTATATACGCATAAGTCTACACAGACTTCTCATCTTCAAATAAATATCTATCTACAATAATAACACTTTATTACGTCAAATAATTTTGATTAGATGTATTTGTTATACTTATTACACACAAAACAAAAAATATCCTTATTTTTTTTTATCTGCAAATACATATATTCATTTCGCGATTCAAATAACAGTTTTTAAAGGTGATTAATACAAAATTGATACAGTTTTAAATTGAAAAAAGAAAGAAATATTTTCGGCTACTTAAAGTCCCCATGACGTCCTCAGACCTACTCTGCACAACGTCCTTCTTTCTAGTTTAAATAACTTTAGGTATAGTAATGCTCGGTTGCTCGTAGTAACCCTTTAAACCCTCACGATGCATCAAAGCATCATTTTGAATCCCTGAAAACGGACTGGACTGGAACGGACCTACGAGCTGGAGTTTGAGAACAAAAATTTTCATAGAATTGTTTTAACAACAACGATATTTTTTTCATCAGCCACTCACTTCAAATCATGCTCATCCACTACAAGTCGAGAATTGCGACAGCAATTCGCGGCTTGTAGTGGATGAAGATGACAATGGTAAATTCAGGCTTGAAAGGGTTAACGGCCCTAGTATAGTAGTCTACCCCTTAATTTAAAGAATAACTGAATGACGGATGTGATTTGCTGATCTAGTCATGTGAAGGGCTGAGCCACTCTTCCATCGGTCAGGGGTAGAATTCCATACTTGGACCGATGTGTCCATGCCACGTCTACAGTCGGTCCCCGCGCTGAAAAGGTTAAGTTGTGTCTTCGATACTTTTAAGTATCCCGAGTAATTTTAAATCGATACAAACTGTATGCCGGTGTTATGTTTATCTACGCTGAACGACGTTATTTCTCATCGTTTATAAAAAATATTTTATTCTAAAAAAAAATTCACATTGTTGCTATTAAATATCACTCGTGTGTATTTAGAAATATGATTGAAAATTTATATTAAGGAAGGTGTAAATATGATGCCAAATAAATAAATATTTTAAATTTTCTAATATCTTTTACTAAAGATAATAAATAGTTTATAGATATATATGATAAATGTTTCTTTTCTACGTCAATGTATTTATCCCGCTCAACGGCGATTAAACGCAACAAGCGATGATTAAACACATTCAACACAGATAAAACGCGTTATGTCCGCTGAAAATTCCATATGTATTTTATTCGGCGGTCTATTGTAAATTTCCGTTTGCCAAATAAATAAATGAAAACCAGCCAGTTCCAAAATCTTCACCTTTGCGTTAAAGGGTGGTATCTGCCACTTTCTAAAGTGGCAGATACGACACCTTTAACACCAAGGGCGGCATTGAGTGAATGGCGATAAGTGGAGCTTCACAAATTGACGTGAAACAAAAACAGAACAAAAAACGTTGCCTATATCCGGGAGCGATGTATAGTAAACATGGCACGTTGATCCTGTACTAGTTTAATGTTGGCCCAACGTCTTCGACGTTGGCCCAACATTAAACCAACACAGGGTGAACGTGTTGCTGCTGGAGTATGCTGTCGTGGGAAGCCAAAATGCAGTATTTGGTTACTTTACAAGTAAGCAGATAAAGCTTTTTTGGCTTTGTAGAGCAGTATATTATAGTAAACATGCAGGTCCGGACTGTGTATATTCACATGTTGTCGTCAGACGTGTTTACCATAATACCAATATAGAAATGTTTAAAAAAACAGCAATTAGTAATTATCAAGATTGTTCAATCTCGTCACACACAACAAATAAAATCGTAATAATTTGTAATGCTATATATAGGACCGAGAATATATTCGTTTTTAGATATTAAGTTGGACACATCTGAAAAACAAAATAGTAAAAATTAGATAGAATATTCTGTGTTGCTATTTCTGTGTTGTGCATAGTTATATAATATGGCTATTACGTATACCAACTGATTCATAAAGAGTGTAAAAATATAATAATATATTTATTTCATCGCCAACATAAACCTTGTGCAGATTCCAGAGACATAGCACCAGATAACACCTCTGAGATTAAGTGCAATAAGTGTCACTGATTTGAGTGACACTTATGACACTTTAGCTTCGAGGTCACTATTCGTTTTAATCTGACAATATTCTGTGAATAATATTATAGAAACATTTTTATTTCCATCTGGATTCCTCAAGTTAAAAAATACCAGTCGTGGGATCTCTAGTAAAACATTAGAAAGAAATATGTCAAATACATTCACGAGTGGAGGATTATGAGTGTGGTAGGCCATGGCATATAATTATTAGTTATCCATGCCAGGCCGTTTATCTTCAAATTGGTAATTGCACATGTAAGAAGCTACACTGTAATTACCACCCACCCCCCTTAAACTTCTTAACCCTTACAGCGCGGTGACCGACTTTAGTCGTCAGAATCTGACGTCTATAGAATCTGACGTCAATAGATGTCAGATTCTGACGACTCAAGTCGAGCCCAGCACTGCAAGGGAAAATTTTTAATAATGGCCATAGACACATGACATAGGTATTCAAATGAATCAGAAAGCGCCAACTAAGACATTTATGATGATTTCAAATTAAAAAAAACCCTTTGGTGGTTTATACAAAAAAAAATTCAGCGCTTCATGGGTTAACCTTCTTAACACCAAGTGATCGCCTCTCATTAACCCTTTAAGTGCTAAACACGACTACACTCGTTTTTGATCTGTTTTATTAGCCGATCAAATAACTGTATTGGGAATGAAATTTGTATTTAAACATCAAGATTTGCAAATGTTTGGTCTCAAAGTAAACAAATATGAGTAATTTTCACCCACTTGAAGTTGTGGGTAAAAAAGTATTGTTTTTAAGATAATTTTGCGGGAAAAGGGTTAAGTGCTGTCGCAATTTCAAATGGAAACCATAGATTATACTATTTCTCGTTGATTTTAATTAAAATAGAACATTTATGAGACAATGTTAACTCGGCCCAAATACTGACAGCTGTGAAAAAAGTAGACAAACTGTTGGTGGGAAATGTTGTATGCATTCACTGCAAATATAGCTGTCACTCTTAAATATAAATAAAAGGTATAATATTTTCACACACTGTGAAAGAAATAGCATTCAATAATTTTTATAACCTGAAATGTAGTAAGACAAAATTGCCCCTCTCACTCTTTCTTTCTATTTTAAATATTTAATTTAAAAAAGCATAATGTGTGTTTCAAATCATTACAAGCATTTGTTTTTATTATCTAGACCGTCATCGACGACGCATCGTTTTATTTCTAAGTATAAATTTTATTTCTAAGTTCAAATTTCATATGAACGGAGCGTCGTTTATAGTAACACTATTTTTATCTAAAGCTTTTTCATTAGGCTGTGTTATGTAGTGTTGTTTTTGATATTTTTTCATCATTTTGACAAGTCCAAACCTCGTGATTTCATAATAAAAACGTGTTTTTATTGTAATCCATATCGGCCATATCAGTATTGTTTGTTGCGTCTATTGCTATTCATCAAGCACTTATCAACTCCTCTGCATTTCAATAAACAATATAACTATTTGCTATAAAATTATAGTTAGTATTGATATGTATCACAATATGTTAATGCAAGATGTTACGGCTATTTGACTGGTACCCGATTATTTTGTGTTTTTACAAAATTTATTTTAATTTCATGGCAAGATATGTTATCACACAAGTAATATGATTTATTTATTTTTATTAGCAATATTGGTGGCAATAGTAAAATGGTTTTCCTTTTTGTGTTACCGTAGCTTCGAACCATAGCTATTATACATACTTTAAGAATTATCTTTTATACTTTTTAAATTGCATTTTTTTCTGACAAGGAGGAGGTATAAATTTTAACAGGACAATGGACGAATAGTTGTAAAATAAGATTTATATTTAATAAAAATAAGCTTTATAAATAATCAACATCCTCAAATAATTAAGTTAACTTCCAGAGTTAAAATATTTCTAATAAGCAATCACACTTGAAAAATCTGCATGGAAACGTTTGATTGATAAATGGACTAAAATAACTATAATTATGCTTAATTTTGAAAAGCAAAAATTACAGTTATAAAATAGTTTGTGGTGGATGCTAATTTTATAAAAAAAATTGGAATTGAAAAACCGTTGGTTCAATGTTGGGCCAACGTCGTACGACGTTGGCCCAACATTGAACCAGCGGTTTGTTTGTGACATGTATATTTTTTATAAATAGGCATATTTATCGTCATTTGAACCTGGAAATTGTGTTGGCAATTCCAGCTTTAAATGGCGAAAAACAGAAACAAACAATTCAGCAGGGCACGGGTTAAAATATTGAAGCTTCAGTTATTAACCCTTAGAGCGCTGAATTAATTTGTAAAAACCATCGCAACCAAAGGATTTTTTTCAATTTGAAATCATCATAACTGTCTTAGTCAGCTTTTTCCGATTCATTTGAATACCTATGTCATGGGTCTACTACGGCCATTAGAAATATGTTGATTCTTACAGTGCGGGGATCGACTTTAGTCGTCAGAATCTGACGTCTGCAGACGTCAGATTCTGACGACTAAAGTCGATCCCTGCACTGTAAGGGTTAATATTTTTACAAATACTCATTTTTGTTGTTTGTTACACAATTGATCTATGTGTTTTTATTTCGAGATCCTGTACAATAATAGTACCAAATTATCACCATATAGCGCTATGTTCGCTGTGGTGTCATGCTCCTAGTTTCTGGGGATTCTTAGTATACTATGTACAACAATAAAACATACAAATTGATTCATCACTCTAATACTCCACCGCGAATTGTACAGATAGCTGATGACATTGATGAAATGATACGATAAATATATCAGATCCGTAGACATAATAATAATACAAATATCTATCAGGGTGAAATTATCAGTACTCACTATTTTACAAAATATCCGTAAATAAATAACATATAAAAAACAATGGAATTGTAAATAGTATTCCCTCTAGGTAAGTAATAATCCCACTTTATTAAAAGTCATATGTTTTTTTTAACAAATCACAATTTTTTTTTCTTAAATTATCTAACAAATCATCCCAGAGATTAGCACCGGACACTATAAAACGTAAGCTTCCAGGCATGTATGTTCAGAGTACTAGACAGGAATCAGCTGCCACGTGTAAATGTTGACCTGTTTCTCTTCTCGTGCGTTCTTTTTTTTGCATGCCTCATTTGTACGCGCTCTGTTTTGATTCGTCGTTCCTGGAACTGTTTATCCTTCTGACAGTCTCTGAAACTTTAGTTCCTGAATTTTGTCTGTCTATATAGATCTAATCTCACCTCATTCATGTTTTTTTAAACAGAGTAAAAATCAATCTATCCACAGAGCTGCGAGCGAGAGAAAACATGTTATATTAAATGTACTGCTCTGAAAAGAATGATCACCGAAATATGTATTGATTTTAAAATATCGTAGAAAAAACTTTAAAATGCAAAATTTGAAATAATAGCTTCGTTTAATATGAGCGATAAGCACATGTAAAGAAACCATGTATTGTAATTTAGGACAAAGTCTTAGTCCTGAATATAATGAAACATTTTCATTTTGAAAAAAAAAATGATCCCGTTTAAGATAATAATTGTTCGTGCAATACTCATCTTGAGTGGGATACTATTATATCCCATACAATATGAGAATTGCAAGAGCACTTATCATATTGAAAGGAATAACATTCCAAACACTGCAACAGAGTTGTGATATCGCGCGGCAGCACCGCGTCAGTGTCTGCCAGGAGATTCTGACCGTCATCTCTGCGTGCGAGCCGGTGCAGTCTGCCGCGGGACAACCCGATCAAACGCTCTGCTCAAATCAGTCCCCGATCTGCGATACTACCCCGGTCAACAAAAACATTTTTATAACATCTCATAATATTTGTACAATGTTGGACCAACGTCGAAGACGTTGGGCCAACATTGTACAAATGTTATGAAATGTTTCAACCCTTCTGCCGCTACAAATTATTTTTTCTCTAGTTTTTTAATTCGCGCTGGGATTATTGTCGCGATCTTCAATATTTTCGTCACAATCGGTGCTGATTGAAGATGAGAAATAAGTTATTTTTTGTAAATATCAGAACCATATGAAATCATTTTTTTAATTCATGTACATGTAAATTGCTTTTCAGAATATTTGAATTTTTACTCGCTACCGAGCTGCCGTATTTATTACGTGTGAAAATGCCAGCGATTGTTCTATTTCACTCGAAAATCACTATTTGACGGAGTGTCGATATATTATGCTGATAGATATATTGACATATATATTGTCGTATTTGAGGGTAACATAATGTATTTGCTCATTTATTATATTTATTTTACATTACCAGCACGTGGTAAAATGGCTACATGTAAAGTTTGTAGTGCAGAAATATACATGTCCCTGACAATGTTGATTTATTTTCATCTCACCTCACGTCACGCTAAAAAAAATGTGTGGTGTGCATGTGTAGTAAACAAAAAGTACTTCCCGTCATAAATAAATCGCTTATTAAATGTATATTAGGCCTATTAGTCAGTAAAAGGTTTTGATTTTTAACAAGTCCATTAAGTAGTCTGCCCCGGATCTTTTACAGAAAAACTCAGCCTGTCACCGTCCGTGATTCACTAGTTATATAAATAAGGGGTAGAATATCACACTTGGTCCGATAGGTTTTTAAGGCCTGCATAAGATTTTCTGCCGTTGCCGTTGAAAAAAATATATTTTCTGTTTTATTTTAAATGCGATGGGTGTAGTGATATTGCCTTGTCCTGGTAGACCTACACACATCAGGAGACTGGAGTTTTTGTCATAGAAAAAAATGTTGATTTATAAAAAGAAAATCAAGCTTCGTACAAACGATTAATAACAATGATCAAATAAACATGTCTGCCGACCATGTGATAAATTAATTTAATCCTCAACAAGTAGACTTCGACACATGGACCATATTTATTTAAACTTGAATTGTGTTTAAATATGATAAAATGCATTTAAAATGTTGATAATTAGAAAGAAACGTAAAATGATCTGCCCTAAGCTCTATTGTAATAATTTTATTCATAAACACGTGAATACAACAAAAATATGCTTATATACATGTGTATCACTGATTCAATCTTGAAGCGCCAAGTTTTAAAATTGAAATGTTCACCCACTTGAAACTGTGGGTCGCCTCAGCCAGACGCAGCTTCAAGAGCTACAACATATCAGAACTTTGTACAATACAGAGCAGTGAGCACACACAGAGCATTCCGACGAAACCACATGGAACATAACTCAAATTTGGTAATTTCATTAACATTATTCAAAATGATTGAGGTTGACGCAGCATAAAATATCAAATCTATGCTGAAACATGTTGTCTTATAACAAAATCGACACATGTATCACGGTGTTATGTAATTTAAACTGTTTATATACAGATAATTATAAGTCATTATACATTTACATCATTATTATTAAATAATTACGATTTTATTATTGTTACCACATAATTCACAAAATATTCTTTGTTATGGAATAAGAATAAAGGGTGTAATAAAAAAAACTCCATAAACTGGCCAATCCAAACTATTTTTCTTCTGGTAGCGGATGAAATGTGACACATGACTTCTTTGGACAACAAGAGAAGTCTGGGCTACGCTTGAAGGTCAAATGTAAAAAAAGTGTTTGCTTCAAAAACTGGATACTGTTCAGTTTCTTAGACTATTTAAATATTACATCAATTTATTCGTATTATTATTACAATAATGTACTACATCGGTAAAATAATTGAAGCAAATATTACAGTGTACACGAAAGATAATATACATGACATAAATACATTTATGTTTTTAATTATTCATAAGGTAACGGCAATGGGTCTGTATCACAAGTTTCACCACCAAATAAAAAGTAGAGCTAATTTGATCATGGTTTTGCCACTGTGAGCTCTGCCTATAAAAACAAACAAGGAGTGACCCATAATATCAAATTGAAATCCGAGCGCTGACATGGCAAGCGACCACTCCACCATCGCTATCTATATAGTATCCTCCTTGATGACTCGGGGTGGACACGTATATTACAGCCATCCAAAGGCAAACGGCCGTAACTACTTATTTGAAAAGTAAGCAGTTACTGCTGTTTGTCTATACGTTGTGTATATCATCAGTAGGATTCATATTCTGTAGGCTATGGAATCCGCTACTCGCCTACGGTGATGGCGGAAGTTTTAGTGAGTGAACCTAGACGCCCATGACATGAGATTGAGCGAGTATTTTCTTGCTTGATTCTGACAAGGCGTTCGACCTGGTCGGCCTGAACCTAGGCAAGGCGTCAACGTCGGTGCATTCTTAATCGTCTGACCCTGGGGGGACGGGGTGTGCCATAAATATGCCGTACCTACACCAACGTCTTCCACGTCATCACAATCTTAAACACCGCGAAAATCAGTAGATGTTGGCCCAACGACGACCTGGCAATTGAGATACTGAGCCAACATTAGAACAACACTAGGTCAGCTTTATTGCTTGAACAGCATCTAAATAATCTTTATTGCTGGGACAGCACAAAAAAACAACACCACAAAGAAGAGACCATTTAGGTAGAAAATTGAATCTGTACATAAAAGCACTGTGGAATAATTTGATTTTCAGCTTTATCTTCAAAGGATCAAATCAAATAATTATTACCAGATAAAAAATGGACAAGAGACTAACTTTGTTCTCGACTTGAAAATACAATGTAAATGTGTTAAAATAAAAAAAATTAAAAATTACCAGTTCCTTTTCAATTTACAGTAGGAATGTTTTTAAAAGAAATAAATTGTGACTTTTTAAAGCCTTTGCTTTCAGAGGTCAGAAAAGTCCAGTTTTCCAGGTGTCAGCTCGTTGAGACGCTCAGGTGAATCAACCACCAGGTGGTAGTGAAATGACCTTGTGATCAGAGGGGGATGGACATGAAGGTCAGCCCTGAGTGAACCCAGAAAGGACAGACGGGGTGGGGGCATCGGGAACTGTCTGTATGGAAACACCAAGCCCTCAAAACGGTGCCTCAACGTTGGGCCAATTTCAGACAAGCTGCACCAACATTGAGGAAATGCTACGATTCAGTTTCATTTTAGCCCCTGTATGACGTCTGTCCCAAAATTACAACACGTTTTGAAAAAATGCAGTTACATAAAAAAAGCTTATTACCACTGTATGTTTAGATACCGATAAGCAACGTAATGAAAAATAACGCTCTCGAGAGAAATGAAAGTTTAAAGATGACCTAACCTTTAGAACACCGATGTCGACTACAGTTGCCATTCTGTGTTTTTATTGGCACCTGTATAACCAGTTGGTAAAAATAAAATATGCTTTCAATCTTGAAACACTGCTATATGTTAGGACTTAAATTTCACAAATAACACACATTTTCAGTCACTTGAAGTTGTGGATCGCGGTAGCGAGACACGACTTCAAGTGGCTGGAAATTTAAATTTCTTTGCTCAGTGCTCTAAGGGTTAAGAGCATCTAACAACTATAGCCTAACAGCTGTAGGAGACTTCAATTCCTCATAGATTTTAAATTATATTACAATATTATTGCAGTATGAGTTTTTAGTCAGAAAATTGACAGCAATGTTCACGCTCACATCAATTATAAAACATCGCTATTCAGGATCCGCAAGTGTGGGTACTACGTGCGGGCAGCACGTAGAGAAAATCCCTGAAATGAGCGATATTAAATGAAACAAGACAGACGCTCGTCTTGAATGAATGGCTGCCAAAACGACGTGGTGGGAGGGCCGACGCTTGTCCAGACATGGTTGACGTCACGTTTTCGCATGGGTTGTCCGGTGCGTTATATAATGGTGACATTTTGAGATTTGTTGGTGTCAAAGTCTTTAAAAAACCCCATCTGAATAGAAAAACAGGTAACATGGTATACCTGTCCTTTAAACTTAGAAAGAAACACCAGTGAATATGAAACTAAACATTCTAAAAACCATTAGTCTGAAAATTGTGTTGTCATTTTTTCGAGTTGATTGGGGGGAATATTTTTGTTGATGTCTGGGTGGAGATGGCAGGACGAAACAAGACTTGGTTCAGCAAGCAATCACCCAACCAACACAATGCGTTGCATCAGCGTTAGCCCAATGTCTGTACATCTGTGTTAGCTGGGTGGGCCACGACAGACACCAGCCAGATCGGTATGGTGGGAACGTTGACCCAATGCCGGGTTAATGGTGGGCCACGCTGGCCCACCAATAACCCAGCATTGGGCCAGTGTCTGGTCATTGCTGGGAGGAGAGAGAGGCAGGAACCCAGTAGAACACGATACATCGACCCAATGCTGGGTTAATGTTGGCCCGCCGTCTCCGACGTCGGCCCAACATTAACCCAGCATTGGGTCAATGTATCGTGTTTGCTGGGATGACGCGTCTATAAAGGCCTGGCGAGGCCCCGCGTGTAGTACTGACTGGTACGGGGTATGTGCTCGTCCAGCAACAGGCTGCTCGCCACACCCAGCCATGCAGGCCTAGCCATAGAGATCCAGTACGCCAGGACACGCCATGCCTGATCCCTCAGCCGGATCCCTGCTGAAGGCATGGATGTGGATATAATAAGATATGTCTATATTGCGGATACCACCGGGATAGATGGATGACCTAGACTCACTGGGAAACGGTTGAATCACATATCGGGCACAGGTGAGTTATTCCGGAAACATTCCACACTTATATTTAACCCGACATTCCCGGAAGTCAGGGTCCCGCATTCCGTACTACCACAGCGCAGTGAGTGAGTGAGTGAGTGAGTGAGTGAGTGAGTGAGTGAGTGAGTGAGTGAGTGAGTGAGTGAGTTATTTTTTTACTTAAAGGGGACTTTTCTGTCAAAATAATTTCCATATGTATATCCATAAAGATCTTGGATTAACCAACTAATACGTTTGTTTAATGTTGAGACAGCGTCGCAGCAAAACACACGTTACTTTATAAAATTGTTCACAATTATTATATTTAGGTTGTACACAAGCGTGTCTTGTGCACAAACTACTGTCCACAGACAAACATATATAATTATGACATAATTATATCCTATATATGGCGACGATAACATTTTAATATTGACCAAAAGTCATTGCTGACTTATTTATTATTAAAAAGTTAATTTGTTATTGAACACATTTGAGAAAAAGAGGTTAATAGTTTGAAACAAATTGGTTAGTTAAAAATATACACTATAATTTGTAATGAAATAAAATCGCATTGCGGAAAGTTTGTTTTATTTTTACACATATAGGGTCTACTTGGTTTTTTCTTCTTACACATTTATAAATCACGACCTAATTACCATTTCACAGTCCTAATTCGTTTTAATGATAGTCTCAAAATTAAAACAGTTCCACATTGAAATACTGTACTCGTCACGTTATAGTTAAGAATTTCATAAAAGGATAGAAGTTTCTGTGAACAAAATTAAATTTACTTCTGGTGTGATTTTAATGACATTTTAGATAAGCAGTTACTGTTATTTGCATTACGTTTGTGCGCGGAATATATAGAATTTGGTGTTGTAACAATGAAAGGCTAATACGTGGGTACAGTTTACAACTAGTATGGACAATTCTTCAACGGGGGATCTCAATACTAACATCTACAACTGTAGGTTATCATCAACAGTCTAAGGATTTTCAGGAGGGAAATAATGTTGTCACCTTGGTATTGAAGGGTCATATCTGCAGATATCCCAGTAAACACAAAACATTTGTATAATATTCATACAATGTTGGACCAACGTCGAAGACGTTGGGCCGACGTTGTATATATGTTATACAAATGTTTTGTGTTTGCTGGGATGACCCTTTAATACAAAGGTGACAATATATTTTTTGAATTAGAGCTCAGATACCTAGAAGAACTTTACAATCAAAATGACTGGATTGGTTTGCGCTAGCCTAAAACTATTTATGTGAGTAGAATCCGTCTCATACTTTCTCTTTTATGATATATATGACGACTCTTTCCCACCACCCGGGCATGTCGATATGTCCATGTCGATATGTCCATAGGTACATATGAGTAATGTCAATAACACATACTACATAACTTATAAGACGTATTCTCAACAGTTTTCAAGAGCTAAGCGGTTGAGACTCAAATTTTAAGAACATGGTCGGTCGAGATGGCCGCATCCCTATTATCTTCTCTTGTGTAATTCGGATAATTACTCACAAGTGTATAGTGCTCGTATAAAGCTGTATAATATTTATATTACAGGTACGGTAATATATCATGTTTCTCCCCTCTCAATCTTGGGACATTGTTAAAATGGTGTGTCCTTGGGCAAGACACTTCACCCTCAAATGCTTCACTTGACTCAGGTAGGACAGAGGTGGTAATGTGTACGATAAGTTCAATGCGCCGAAACGGCTGCAGGACTGTATGCTCCCCGGGGAGTTGAAATGGCACACGAATGAACAGGTCCAGTGACCAGGGGGTAAGATGTAAAGTCCGATGATAAGTCTTCAGACTTGATATCAGACTATAAAAAACCTGCACCTTTAAGCGAAAGTGATCATTTCGTTCTTTTAGTGCTGGCAAGCGTAAGCGATGCCAGATAGATTCGGACATCGTCCCATCTGGAATTAAAGGGACGTTCCCGCCACTAAGCGATTAATGCGCCCCTTTAATCCACTATGGATGCAATGTTTTGAGTTGCATCTCTGACGTGACTCTCCAACTTTTCTCCCGAATTTTAAACGGGGATAAAGTAACTTCGTTTCAGCGTCTTTCTGCCTCTTTGTCATGCAAGTCACCGGGGCCATTTGGCCCCAGTTTCACGGACGCCCAAACCAGATTTAATGCTGGGCCAGTGTCGCAGATGGTGGCCCAACAACCAGCCAACATCGGGTGAAAGTGTCATATTTGTTGGGGGGTAAACTTTAGTGGTGACGTCATTCACAGACAGTCTGGTCCACAGGTCTGTGCACAGGTTGCATTGACAGCTGTATACGCGAAAAAAACAATGAATTTGTCCAGCATTGATTCCTTCTGCTGATTACTTCCAACTGGGAACAAGGTGTGCTACCAATGTTGAATCATGTCATTATTTAACGTTGATACAATACCGTGGATTAGTTTATAATTGTACCGGTTCGTGACGTAAACATACACAATTATCGGTCCGATGGCGCTCAAGCGTAGCGGTGAGTTTATATTCCGCTGATCATTTGTAATGGCATTATGGAGAAACTATATAAGAGACCCTGCAGGGTTTTTTTTGGAAAACGCTTCGAGCAGGTTAAAATCTAATTAGTGCCACCCATCAAGGTCACATCATCAGTGTTGTCCTCTGGTGTCAGCCCATTAACTTCCTCGACACCTTGGTGTAGCTTTGATAAAATGTTGGACCAAAGTCTCATGTGTTGGCAAGCCACTGAATCAACTTCAGATTTCGTTTTTTGCTTGCAGCGATACTCCCTTAACTTCTCTAACTATAGAACCATGGGCTTTCAGATCATAGAGACATGCCCCACCCTCGAGCCCCACTCGGATTACTTGTAATGGCGATGCAGCACGAGCTGGCAAATTAACATAATTAATGAGCACGTAGCGCACGCATGCGCGGTATGAGGTGGCTGGCTGTCTAGACAGAACAGACAGCTGATAAAAAGAACTATACAGTAAATTCTGAAATTTACATTATTAATGCAAAAAATACTAACAAATTAAGGAATATATCTGAGACTTTTTAATCATATTTTGTTACATGTATTTTGTTGTGTTTTTTTGAGTACATCTATGTTTTCTGCATTATATTTGGGAAAATTTCTCAGATATAAATATCTCACAAAAATAAAGTTTCGCCAATTCTGTAACGTACAGTATTTTGGCTGAATGCTGAGCCGTCATTGCCAGAACTACCTCGGCCTTGACCAAGCAGTAGGGGGTACAACAGGGGGTGTTCTTGTCCCCTTCTTTATTCATTCTTTACACAACCGTTTAACCTTTTATTCACGCCCACGAATGTGCCCACTAGAATAGATGTTAAATGTGGATGTGGTTTTAGTTTATTCTCTCGAATGAAGGATTTTTTTTCGGTGTCAACAATGTTTTGGTAGAAATTTTGTATTTTACGATATGTTTTGACAATTTAAAACATTTGAAAATCCTCGACGGAGCTCGAAGAACAAAATGCACAAAAAAATAAACCATTTCTTTAATATTTTTAAATGCAAACTAATGCACGGACTTCAAGTATCTGGCTTCGTTTAATCACAGTCCTGCTGAATCCTCAGTTAGCTGACGTAATTTCCAGCCTTAAAAGACGAAAACATTTCTACGTAAGAAAAGTAGAACATTAATCAATTGAATTATTTGATTGACTGAGAATTATGCCACATGACCAGCAAACACGAAACATTTGTACAACTTTTGTACAATGTTGGACCAACGTCGACGACGTTCGGCCGGCGTTGTACAAATGTTATACAAATGTTTTGTGTTTGCTGGGTAGCTTTTTTGATCAGTTTTAGTGGAATTTGCATAGAGTTAAAACTCTAAATTTAAATACGGACAGGCATACCATGGGTTAACTCAAATCCAAACACCACAATAACTACAAAGTTACATAGATTTGGTGAGATTACATAGATTCTACATATCCTGCAAGCTTAGGAGTCTTGAAAAACAATCTCTTGTACGCAGGTGGCAAAAGACCACCAACGTGGACAGGGTTCTGTTCTACATCTTACGTCAAAGATTAATCGCTGTCATTCATAATTTATCTGCACAATGTTCAGACTGTGATGTAAAGCACCACTGTTCTTTCGTACAATTGCATATTGTGATGTCAATATCAGTTCAGATATTGCTGAACTAATCTAATTACAAAAGCACCCAATGACATGAAAGCAAAGTATTTTACTTTAGTATCCCATGCATGCAGGCATAAGTCATAATTTGAGAAACACACAAACATGTTCATTTTGTGTACCAAATTATAATCAACCTCTCAGGTTATAAAACCATTAATATCTGATTTGATAGGGCTATTCATTATTGTTTTACTATATTTTGCGAATGAGTACCTTAGTGGTTGGGGTCACGTGGGTCATTGCACCAGTCAGATCATTCAAGAGTGGAGAACGTCACGTAGTAAGTTAGTCTGTGATTGGTAACTGGCGGCCACGTGACAGGAGGGTGCAGACAGGGGGGCAGACAGAGGGGTGGTGTCTGGTCATGAACCAGCATACGCAACCATTGTTCCAATGTCGATTCAAGACTGGGCCAATGTTTCAACCGTTAGAACAGCATTGAAATACAGATGATTTTTTTTATTCAAGGAAAGCCCCAGACCACAACACAGACATAAATATCAAAAGGGCGGGAGCTAGCACCTTCGGGGTGGGGTGGGGTGGCCCCTCCTACAGCGAAGGACAAGCCGCAGGTCAACCTCTTGCTTTGGAATTTCCAACTAGAAAGCTGATGTCAGCAACAGGGCATCGTACAAGTACGCGACACAACGACTGACGGATAAGGAAATACCGTCAATCCTGAGATTCGTTACGTTTCGGCATCATATTGATACTATACCAATGTAAGTCAACCACAATGTTTCACTTCCAGAACTGATGGTGCAGTTTAATTTATTCAATTTTTCGGTGGAATAAAACATTTTAGGCAGATTTTTTGTCCGATTATGATTACGAAATTACACCAAGCTTCTAAACCTAAGTCATAGGCCTATATCTGTTCGATCAAATTACTTCGGCGATTTATATGAACTGTTTACAGGTAGGCCTATAATCAACAAATTGGCATCCCTTTTAAAGATTTCCAAATTTAATAGACGTGCAGATAAACTAAATTGTCTGTAATGCTATTCATTGCTAAGTGGATTTAGGAAAAAAATGAAGTATGTTCGATTGGCTTATAATAAGACTCATTCATGATTTGATTTCAATCCGTTAACATGGCTAGGCGCCAATTATTGTTTTTTAGCATTGGTGTGTCTTCGATAAGAAATATTTCAAAATACTTAGACTTCACAATTCAACAAATCTTAATAATTTCAACCGAATTTAAGTTCAGCGAGGAACTGCTTAAAGTGGGTTGTAATTTCAGTATGTTGACTTGACGCTTAAATGATCCAAACTGACAAAAAAGAAACACCGACAAAATATAATAAACTATAGGAAAAGACGCGTGAGGAATGCGTCAACTCTAGTTGCTCTTGGAGTAAAATTATTTGATGGGGACTTGTGACGGACGCTGTTTTCGTTGGGTTGCGAAATTTAAATGGGTTTTGTACACGTCTGAACGTGTCGCCGCCGATAAGATTTAGCAGCCAGGGGAGATCGGTTGATGTCCATAAATCAGGGGAGAATGTGAAGGGGCAGGCAGGAATGTCCACTCTCTCAAACCCACTTCCTGCATCAGCACTTTGTCATGTGAGACCCTGCAGCATCAGCACTTTGTCGTGCGAGACCCTGGCGAACAAGTTAGCCGGGTATAATCTATTCTATACTTTTTATAGTGTGCGCGTGATTGACATGATCTCGCATTATGACTGCATGGAAGAAAAGGTATAAAATCGAAGCCGGGGTGATGTCAAGTACTCTTTTCGATTTTAACATCGTACCGTTTTGTTTGTGATTGTAAGGGTTTATCTCTGGGTGTGGTATAATAGAGAAAGGTTCCACAAGTATAGATGTGAACTTTTCTTTTTCTTCCGTCCAAATAAAACGAAGAACTTTAAAAACTGTTTTTGTTGTTGAGCCCCCCCCCCTGCTAGAGGACTATATCAAGTAATTGTATGAGAATTGTAACTTTTCGCTTATTCCACTTTAGAACCGCTACACGGACATTATGTCAAAGAGTGTGCTCACATATCGCGGAAATATCAACAACAATGAATTCAGTTAGACAACAAAAGACTTTGTTCGCCATTTCACGCAGGGCTGCATCCTATCTGTAAAGTTGGAGACACAAACCGATTTATGCAAGTGTCAAAAACTATTACTATATTTAACCATTTTGATGATCCAACAATTATTACATTAACGCCAAATTGGAGAAGCGCTACTGTGCCATGCATGTGGATGTCATAACATCTATCAGTGCTTGATGGTTTACACATCAGACCCCTTTCTTTGGCTGTTAGGACCAAGAAGGTTATAATTATAACTTCCTTGTGAGGACTGACTCTTTGATTGACCCATTTGACTGATCACTTTAACTGACCCCTTTGACTGATCACTTTGACTGACACCTTTGACTGATCACTTCGACTGATTGACTGATCACTTTGACTGACACCTTTGACTGATCACTTCGACTGATTGACTGATCACTTTGACTGACACCTTTGACTGATCACTTTGACTGACACCTTTGACTGATCACTTTGACTGACACCTTTGACTGATCAATTTGACTGATAACTTTGACTGATCACTTTGACTGATCACTTTGACTGATCCCTTGAATAGCTTTGCATGGCTGACCCTTTTGACTGACCCATTTGACTGATCACTTTGACTGACCCCTTGACCAATTCCTTTCATCCACCCATTTGGCTTATCACTTTGACTGACCCATTTGAATGACCCCTTTCACTGATCACTTTGACTGATCCTTTTGAATGACCCTTTTAACTGATCACTATGACTGACCCTTTTTACTGACGGCCAAGTTTCACTGAGCACTTTGATGGATCACATTAACCTACCACTTTGATAACAGAAGTGACAGCAGACCACCTTCTGTGATATTTAGATATAAAATACGAGTTTCACTGATGACAAAAGCACACGTTCTATGCTTCTATCCTTTCATGAAAGATCACCTGTTTTGAGCGACATCTTTTTACAACGGATTCCTATATATAATATATACCTGCCTCCACGAAGTCCACGGATGATGGCGGGCGTCCGGACACCTCCTTTTTCCGCCGCTTTACCTGTCCGTGCCGGCGGTACCGGGACACCGTGGGGATTTACCCGGGGCCTCCCAGGGGGGATCCGGGGTAGACCAGGGGGACCCGGGTCGCTCCGCGCCACCCGCCACCACCCTGTGTCGTCGTCGGCGCATACCGCCCGCCATACCTGGCCGGTTATACCGGCAGACACCAGGCCAGCGTTGGATGAATGCCGGGCCGACATTCATCCAACGCTGGCCCAACGTCCCATACCTCACCGTCCTCGCGAGCACTTGTCCCGCACGGATTTATGGCGACAGCGGCCATTAGAATTAACCGGAAATGCGCCTCAGCTATGCCGCCGCAAAATCCGACCTGTCGAGTGCTCAGCGCGAAAAAAACAATACGAAATATAGTCCTAAGCCTAAAGATGCACTGATTGTTTTAATTTTAAGCAATTTTTCAGTTTTGCATCATATAAATCAAAAACAAAAATAGTCACAATGTCGTAGATGTTTTACTAGCAGAAGCCCTATGACATCAGCCTAGCTTCAAGGTAATGTAAGGCTGTTGCACAAGGTCATTCAAATGTTTTAACGACTTCGAACATGCACTGCACAAAATTGCAGAGTATAATTATATAACTATAAGGCTTTAATTATCATGTTACATCTATATTACACGCACATTTGCAGCGTATGAAATAATTCAGGTCTTTTTTGGCGTAAAATTCAATTTTACGGGGATGAAATGGCAAGGCTTGCGAGGCGTATACACACGGCTTAAAGGGTTACGACGAGGCAGTTTCTGTCTGCGTCAGCTTTTATGCGCGCTCGCAGGCGTGTCTGACTTTACGACGAAAACAAAGATCAAAGAAATGACAGCCATCACCCGAATACCTGCACTTCTACGCAAAGACGTCACAGAGATCTACGGTGCGCCTGAATGACTCGCGAAAAGCAGCTGAACTCGCGTGGGGATTTTAAATTTTTGAATCGAGAGACGGGGGAGCGAGGGGGTTGATTGCACGCGATGACCCTGCAGCGCACCCTCCCCGTCATTTTGCATAGAGCCTTGGGGGTAATCAACTGTATGCGCTGCTATGGGTGTGGCGGTGGAGACAGACCATGTAAAACCCAGAATTTGAGGGAGATGGAATAATTTGCAAATATTTTGCGAGGAGTGCGTGGATCACGTGTATCGATTTTTATTCAGACACACGGTGGCATCATCTGGTATGGACAAATTAACGGCGGACTTGTGACGTGGTGATTTTCACGAATTTCGCGCGGGCGCGAAATTCGCGAAAATCAGCACGCCGCTAATATTTCAGGATTTGCGGTGCTGTGATACAGGGAGCAGCGGTTGTGTCTGGCAGACTAGGACGCAGACTGACTGGCTCGATGGACGGACGGACGGCTGGACGGCTGCAGCCCCTCCATGAGGACGAGGGCGGGGTAATGACAACAACAACAACGGCGGCAAAAGGCAACGGTCCACATAGCAACGATTTTTTACAGCACCGTTTCCTCATGTCACACCACATAGGGCAACGTTGTTCGTGAAAACAGCTCGTGCAGGACGATGTCCACTGCTGCATTGGGATTTGTCTTGTCCGCGGATAGAAGCCAGAAGCTAAAACATGGATTATTCCCTTTCTTTTATAGGAGTTGCAGCTAATCACCGGTAGAAATGGATGTTTGGCCTACGTTTCCTCAAATGTGGCCCAGCATCTGACACACTGATCCACTGTCAAGCCAACGTTTTACCAACGTCTCAGTGGATTAGCACGCTGACTCAGGCATCCACAGACTTTCAGATGGACATGACTTAGTCACCAAGTAAACAATAGTATCTTGAAGCGTTAGGCCAAAGCTGGCTCAAAGTTTGGCCAGCGTTCTGACGTCGGCCCAAAATAGAGCCGTTGTTGGGCAACGTCTCGTGCTTGCACCGGGAAATAGCGAGCGTTGTGGCACCCAGGGAAAACACAAATTAGCGGGACGATGTCTTGAAATCCCTGTATGCATCATCACAGTGTGTCACTGAAGAAACTACGCATATGGACTACTATGTGCAAAATAGACACGTCAAAAGCACTGACCCAACATTGCCACGAGTTTGATGACGATTTTGATTACGTTTCCTATGACCATAGAATTATATTAGACCGGAGCAAAGCTGCGCATATCCTTACCATTGCATGATGCACCAACAGGTCATCATGGTCATGTCCAAACCCCTTAGCAAAAGCTTAACCCCTAACCCTTTAACCGCCGGTCCCGATTATATTCGTCTTTTTCACTTTTTATTGGCAAATTGAATACCAGCTTTTGAACGTGTCTGAAGTTATAGCGTGATATCGATCAGACATATTTCATAATCGTGGACCTCCATTTTGTCAAATCTGAACAATTTTCACTCACTTGAATTTGTGGATCGCGTCAGCGAGACACAACTTCAAGTGGGTGGAAATTCGAATTGAATTATTTGGCGATTATGGGGTTAAAGGGAGGGCTGCATTATCAAATTAAATTTTCAACCACTTGAAGCTGTGTATCGCGACAAGTGCGTGACAATTATTACTAATATCTATCTAATTTGAAACCAATCATTTGCAATTTTTCCAACTTGACTCAAAATCAATTTATATCACAGAAACTGGTATTTGACATCATAAAAAAAGTTTTGAAAACGCTAATAGTCGTGGTTGGCGATTAAGGGGTTACGGGTCAAGCGGTTAGCTTTCTTTTCTGTTGATGACTTCTTATAATATCAACGAATTTAGGTTTTGTCGTGGTATATTAGTTGCTAATGAAGCTCTTACCATTGATTATGGGCCAAGCTCACTAAAACTCTTAAAATAACAAGGGCATCTTAACATTTTTTCTCAATTCAATTAGAAAAGTATCTTAAGTAGGCCTATTATAATGGGAAGGAGAGGAAGTTAAGATAATCTTGCTCTTAAGATTTTTAGAGATATGAGTCCATGATCCTAATACCTTCCCTATAGCTGTTTAACTGGAAAAAATCAGATCAATTTCAATGTAAATAAGTTGAAATCATCTTCAACTATCAAGTTGTGGCACACAAAGCTACGCTATGCGCGTGGGTCTAGCATTGGCTGGAAAAGATGGTTAAAATCAGCAGTTATCTGAGTTTAGATTTTTATAAAAAATGGGCCCTGATAACATCAGGATTTCCTGGTCGCATGGCGAGTCTCGCGGAAATGCGATCTCCACCCCAAGGTCCGCAAAATGCCCATAAATTTGTAATGGCTGTGCGGAGAATGAACTGAGTAGGCGATCTCGTAGAAATGTTACTGATTCTACAAAAACTATTTTCGATCTGATTATTCAAGGCCAGTTCTTTGATATGATCTCCAAAGAAATGTCCTAGGATTTTGTGAGGGGTTAATCTGTTAATCTGAAACCGCCAGCCACGCTGGAGCTAAGTTGTCTTGTCTTCAGGAATTCAATACATATTTTCAAATCCATCCAGGATACCATATAGACCATATAGTTGATTTGGTAATAAACCGAGCCAGGGGCCTACCACTGGCTGAGAGCTAAATACAAGGACGCAGCTCAATGTCACTATCAATGAGGTGGGACAAAGCCTTACGTTGAAGTCAATGGGTTGTAAAAAAAAAATCCATGATAATAGAAGGTCTCCTCTTGTTGCAACTGTGAGCCCAAGTTTGGTCACCGTCTGAGACCTGGCCCAGCATTAAAAGAACATTGGGTCAAGGTATATAGGCTCCTACATAGAGTTTGCTGGGGGTATATTATATTTTGTAATATAGCCTAACACTAATCATGTATGTTGTGCTTGACCACCCCTAGGTGTAAATCTGGGTACACCGCTGGATACTTGATTATGACCTTGGTCAGTGACGAAGAGTAAACACATCACGTGGTCCTTAATGACTCATATTCGTTGAAGACCCGTGATGAGCAATGGTCTGATTGACCTTGACAACGGTTGCCATGGGTGGTCAGTAATGGAGGAATAATTGCCGAGTGCCTGCATGGCGAGGGCGCCCCCAAAAAAGCCCCCTCTTGGACTGTGGGCTGAGCAGTAGATTAGGGTCAGACAAAAACAGGGAAAAAACAAGTGACCGGGAGAAAATGTGTTCTTTTACAAAGCATGTTGGGACAAAGGGGGATCCACCGTTCTGGATCAGGAATTGCGCAGTTGCATTCCTGCAGCGAGTGGAATTTTCCAGTTTGACTACAGAACTGAGTATGTCACTGGGCCAGCCATCGCGACTTGTACAGTGCTGGGGCAATGCCGGCTGAATGTGGGGTCAACCCCTGCCCAACGATAACCCAACGATGGAGCGGTGGGGTGGCCCGATTTGGGCGGCATCTGGTGGCCTCTCGTCGATGCAGACGTCAGTCGACGGCTCCGCCGGCTACTTGCACATAAGAGGGCGAGCCGCGAGTGGTCAGCCAGTGTCAAACTGACCCCCGGGCAGCCACTGTTTAGTGATAGTTGTCTGTGACTACACACGAGTGAGACTGTGCTATACATTAACCGGCGCAGGAGCTGAAGCGAAGGAAGCCTTCATGGTGCCGCTTGGAGCACGACTTGACCTGCGCTGGAACCACGAGAAAACCCGAACAGACCATGTGCGTCATTCTCGTGGCTGCTGTTTCAGCAACTGTCTGCAGTTGTAGTCTATTTTCCTGCCGTACGGATTCTTGACTCGCCAACGGGATGGCGCATCGGGATCACTGAATGTGGCTCATCCAGCGCATACAACCCAGATCCCCTACCCAAGGCAGACCACACATCGTAAAAGCTGATGCATCACTGCCGTAGATGTGGCGACGGACACGTGGTTTGAGCCAGCGATCTCAACCGCCAACCCAGTATGGGACCAATTGTGGGTCAACGTCTTTCACAGTTGACCCCACATTGGATAGTGCTGACCACGCGCCGCACACGTGGTCCCGGCGGAGTCAACGTGGTGCTGCAGTCCAACGTGTTGGTTATACGTCAGTCCAGGGTCTGCGGAACACAACCGGAGATGAACCGCTCAAGGTAATTGTTCTGAATTAAATGTGGATTTTATAGAAAATCATTTGTCTTTATTGTTATTATGTGTCTTGGCTATCGTGCAGTATTTTAATTTTCCACACCGGGTCATGCAAAATTGAAATAGCCTATAGATATTTTGCTATTGCAAAATAAATGGAAATGATAACTATATTTTATGTTTGAGCATATAACTAACAACGCACTGTTATAGAGGTTACGTATAGAGCTATAGACCTTGTAGGCTACACCCATGACTATCCCAGCAAACACGAGATATCGTCCCACTGGACGGTGGGCCAACATTGGTCCAACATTGGGTCGATGTCACGTGTTTGCTGGAATCAGACTATGTATGGTTAAAACCCCGCAAACTATTCAGTAGTTATAAACAAGAGAATTAATCTGCGCATAAATATTAATTTTGGGGAGCATAAAAGGCAAATCTTGAATATGAATACCGTTTTCTCACTTTATATCTTTGCTCGGACAAGGAATATACGAACAAGTCTGTCATGATTATGCAATTTTAAAACTTTTCGTCTTGATTGCATTTTAATACTTTTTGTCTTTATTATTATTTTTTAAATATTTTCCAATAATACTAACTGCATATTAACGAACGTTTCTCCAATTTGATTTCATTTGCTTCGGCCAACTAAGACTAATGTTATATTTAGTCGAATTATCGCTCACTGTGGATTGTGAAATACTGATGCAATGCGCACATATATGTGTCTATGTTTATTATCACCCGCTTAGCATATCTCTTCGAGTACCTCTTTGCATGTTGTGCGTTGTGCGAGCAGGATGGACATTTGCAGACGAGGCAACCACAGGCACACATCCCCGTGTCTTTGAACAGTTCGGAACCTACACTTTGTATCGGTTTCGAACCGCCACACAACGGGGTGAGTGTATATGAAATCTTGTATCACACAATAACCCGCGCCGATGTAAAAATACGCATTTCAAGTGTATACAATATAATATGCAATGCATGACGCTAGCCTTTACGTCACCCTGAACCGCCCTAATAAGTATATAGATAATGTTACACCACCACCGATCAACGTTATGCAAACAAACTAAACCATAAAAGTCCGGTGTTGGCTCAGCGCTGTTTCGCCGTTGGGCCAACGTCTCCGACGCTGGCCCAACGGCGAAACAGCGCTGAGTGAATGTTTCCTCGTCGATATATAATTAGCGTATCGAAATGGTAATATTATCACTCAAGCGTTTTGCTTGTTTACCTCACAATGTCATGTTTGTTGTTTTGACATGAATAATGTAATGAATACGAGACTGGCCCTTTTTACACTTGTAATGAGGCCTAGACAAGCCTCATACAGACCCCCTAGCAATCAGAGGGTGGTGGATGTCACTCAAATGAGTGGCACATAGCACACTCTGGCTGCCAAGGGGGATTATTATATATTTGGTCATTCATAAGATCATAACCTTTGTAGGGTCTACTGGTGATTTTTATCCCATGTTCCGCGATCGCTCAATGGGAACTGCTGCTGCACTGTAAATGCTTGTTCGGTCTGACGGCGCGAACGAGTTGTGGTGTTGATTTTCAAACATTTTCAAACCCCGGGGTGGTGGCGTTTCTACACACTGGACTGGACTTGGGCCACTGTACTTGCTATTGGGCCACTGTGCTTGCCATTTGGGCCGCTGTTCTTGCGATTGGGCCACTGTCCTTGGACCACAGTACTTGGGCCACTGTTCTTGCCATTGGGCCACTGTGCTTGGGCCACTGTACTTGCCATTTGGGCCACTGTTCTTGCCATTTGGCTATATACTTGGGTCACTGTACTTAGACCACTGTACTTGGACCACTGTACTTGGGCCATTGTACTTGCCACTTGGGCCACTGTTCTTGACATTTGGCCACTGTACTTGGGCCACTGTACTTAGACCACTGTGCTTTGGTCACAGTACTTGCCACTTGGACCACTGTTCTTGCCATTTGGCCACTGTACTTGGGCCACTGTACTTGGACCATTGTATTGGACCACTGTGCTTGGTCACTGTACTTGCCATTTGGGCCACTGTTCTTGCCATTTGGCCACTGTACTCGGGCTACTGTACTCGGATCACTGTATTTTGACCACTGTACTTGGGACATTGTGCTTGGGCCACCGTACTTGGACCACTGTATTGGACCACTGTGCTTGGTCACTGTACTTGCCATTTGGGCCACTGTTCTTGCCATTTGGCCACTGTATTTGGGCCACTGTACTCGGACCACTGTACTTGGACCACTGTACTTGGGCCATTGTACTTGCCACTTGGGCCACTGTTCTTGCCATTTGGCCACTGTACTTGGGCCACTGTACTTAGACCACTGTGCTTCGGTCACAGTACTTGCCACTAATTGGGCCACTGTTCTTGCCATTTGGCCACTGTACTTGGGCCACTGTACTTGGACCACTGTATTGGACCACTGTGCTCGGGCCACTGTACTTGCCATTTGGGCCACTGTTCTTGCCATTTGGCCACTGTACTTGGGCCACTGTACTCGGATCACTGTATTTGGACCACTGTACTTGGGACATTGTGCTCGGGCCACTGTACTTGGGCCACTGTTCTTGCCATTTGGCCACTGTATTTGGGCCACTGTACTCGGACCACTTTATTTGGACCACTGTACTTGGGCCACTGTGCTTGGGCCACTGTATTTGGGCCACTGTGGTCGCCATTTTAGACACACTAATGATACTAGAAGATTCTAGTATCCTTTGGCATACCTGTACAGTACAATATATGGATGGTCGCTCCAGCCAGGTTCAGCTGTAAGCGCAGCCAGTATAATTTTATAGCCGCATTTCCACATGGGCTCATTCCACTCACAGGACGACCTTGTCATATAATGTCTCGATTCCAAGCTCAATAAAATCAACAACACAACACAGCCCAACACGATGACCAATGCTGCTGTTTCATGCTGGGCAAACGTCGTAGACGTTTGCTAGCATTGAAACAACGCTGGGCCAACTTGAGACAACTTGAAAACACGTGACTGCAATTATCGCCAGTGATGGCGGCAGTTCTTGACCTTTGGCGATCTTCCAACTCTCAAACAACTTGTGGGGCTGTTTGAAGCCATCCAGCCATAGATTAAAGGGGCCAAGTTCATACATATATTTATCTATACTATTATATCAGGTAGATACGATTCCTAGAATCACCACAGATGTGTACGACAAAGATGTTGTATTAAAAGTGGTCCTTATATAAACCCGAATATATCTTCCTCGTGATTTCAATATACTTTGCACATGAAAAAAATATTCTATGTACATTTAATTCATTTAAAGATGGAAATGATACCACAATTTCCAGCTTCAAATGACAAAAATATTTTCTATTTAAGATTTCTCACAATTTTTTCTTTAATTAACTTTCTGCTGACCTATTTTTTGGTATTAAAATTAAAAACGTCTATATACATGTCTCCAGTACGACAAAGGTTACAGAGTCAGAGAATGGATGTCCCCCCTCCAAAAAAAAACAGCAGCAACAACAACAACAACAACAACATGGATTGAAAACATCAGTGTGATTAGCAGACTAAAGGGTATTTTGACACTTCTCCCATAGAAGTTTGTCTAAGCATGTTGGATGCTAAAAAGTCAAGTGAGAATTTAAAAAAAATCAAGTGAGAAATAACCACAACATATGGGAAAGGGTAGACAGTTTTTATCTTCTTGGGTGCATGGTAGTCAGGTATAACGACATAATACAAAGCCCAGCAAATAAGAGACGTTGACACACTGCTATTTAAGTAGTATTGTTGGACCGTCTGCAACGTTGGTCCAACATTGGGTCAACTGGGAGTAACCGATCACTATAGATAACAAGACTACATAAGTCCAGGAGCTCCCGCGACGAATTAGAATTTGATTTAAGCAATGTTGTATAGGGTTATTAATGTAGTCCTAGTCTAGGTCAAAAATCAAGACGCAAGACAACTAGGTCTAAGAAGCCCAGTCTAAGAGTAAGATAAGAACTAGACAGTCTGTCAGAGATTGCAAACCTCCATTGAAATTAATGATCCTAATCAGTATCCCAGTAATGGTCTACCTATCTTCCATGGTTTACCCGATATCAGGCCAATCGAGTTACCTAATAGCTGATTTACGGTCATTTTGAATTCGATATTAATTAGTTAAAAACTTAGGGTGCATCCTCCCCCGAAACCTCAAATTTTGTTTTATAGTAATGGACTAACATCTAACACAGTTTGCAAAATATTGGGCATGTGAAAGTAAATAATGGCCGATAGGGGGCCATTTTTAAATTTGATCAAGTCAGAATTTTTCAGCTGAAAACTCACATTTCATTCTATAGTAAACGTCCAGCTATCTAGCACGGTTTACCAAATATCGGCCATGTGAAAGTGAATAATGGCCTAAAGGCGGCCATTTTGAATTTGATCAATTTAAAATTTTCCAAGATGCATCCTCAGCTGAAATCACACATTTTGTTTTATAGTAATGGTCTAGCCATCTAGCACGGTTTACCAAATAACGGCCATGTGAAAGTGAATAATGGCTGATTGGCGGCCATTTTGAACTTTGACAAAATGAAATTTTTCAAAATACATCCTCTCCTGAAGCCTTACAATTTGTTTCATAGTAATGGTGTAGATATCTTGAGCGGTTTTCATGATATTCCACAATATCAGGCCTGTCGAGGTGAATAATGGCTGATAGGCGGCCATTTTGAATTTTATCAACTTCAAATTTTTCAGGATGCATCCTCTCCTGAAACCTTACAATTTTTTTGATATTAATGGTGTAGCTATCTTGAGCGGTTTTCAAGATATTCCGCAATATCAGGCCTGTCGAGGTGAATAATGGCCGATAGGCGGCCATTTTTAATTTTATCGACTTTAAATTTTTCAAGATGCATCCTCTCCTGAAACCTCACAATTTGTTCTATAGTAATGGTGTAGCTATCTTGAGCGGTTTTCATGATATTCCGCAAAATCTTTCAGTCGGATTTACCGATGTTATAAATTCGGTCAAAGTGCTGGGTCAACTTCAAGGTCAAGGTCCAAAAACCTGAAAAGGCACAACTAGGGACCTTAGAGAACATGTATGGGCAATATGACTGTCATCGGCCCAGTACTTTTCGTGATCTGCTCCGGAAACGAAGTGCGCGTCAAAACGGCTAAATAGGTCATAGTTCTGAACCAGAAGTAGGTCAAAGTTCAAATACCCCAAAAGGCACAACTAGACCCCATAGGGGTGTTGTGTGTAAAATTTGAAGACAATCGGACAAGTACTTTCAGAGATATGCTCCGGAAACGAATTGTTTACGGACGGCCCAACGGCCCAACGGCCCAACGGCCCAACGCCGTCACATCATCATTTTCTCCTCTGCAACCTTGTGTATTGAATTCAGATTAAAAATATTTTAACCCGTCCATTAGCCACCTGGAAGTAACCCACATACCAAAAATTGTTATCCTAGCTTATTTTCTCACAAAGTTATAGGCAAAAGAAGAGGCCAAAAAAAACCGGAGGTAGAATCCATAGCTCCCTTCGCTCACCTACGGTGACGGCGGGAGCTAAAAATCATCACTGATATATGTGGTGTGAAACATTAAAACATACACCAGTCTCTTGTCAAGGACAGCATTCAGTGGCGTATGGTGTGATGAGACTAATTGCGGCCTGTTTTTTACCTTCTGCACCAGGATCCACAGAAAATGAGAAGACGTTGGCCCTTCTGTGTTTCAATGTTGTTCCATAAGCTGAGATGATGTACGAGCATGAATTCAGCTTAGAATCAACATCGGGTTTGCTGAGCCTAATTAACGCACTAAAAATCTTAGGCATATTGAGATTATGTGCCGAAGAGAACTCCTAACTTTTCTTACGGGAAACAGAAAAAGTTCAGATTACGAGTGTTGGTGGAAAGGGCCCCGTAGGCCTACTATCAACCCTTTTACTGCCAAATTATTCAATTTGCATTTTCACTCACTTAAAGTTGTGTCTCGCTGACGCGATCCACAGCTTTATGTGACTGAAAATTATTCAGATTCGAAAAAATAAAGCTCTACTATTTTCAAATCGTTGTGATTGGTGTCACTTTTTATTTTCAGCATGTTTGAAAGCTGATAGGCAATACAAATGTTAAAAAACGAATATAATAGGTACCCGGTACCGGCGTTTTAATATTTGAAATACCTATCTCTTCACAGATTGCAGGACACCACACAGCCTCATGGCTTTGTACTCACGGCCCCATCAGGACGAGGTTAACGAGTGCGCCTCGTTTAATCTGCGATTGCGAAAGCAAATGGTGCCGATTTCCAAGAATCCATGGGCAGTTGTTAAACACAATATAAGCCTACCCAACAAACACGAGTCGTTGACCCTCACACTGCTGTTTAATGTTGGGCCAGCGTCTCAGACGCTGGGCCAACATCAAACAACAGTGTCTCGACGTCTGATGTTTATTCTCCCTGATCACGCAGCGTCGGCAAAAACGGCGCGCATGCACGTGTGCACACACACCTCACGCACGCGTGCACACACCTGCCGCGGCAATGGTAACGTTACGTATTTTATTGCGAAACTGCGAGATTTCCTTAATTTGGCAAAAAATATTCGAATAATGGATGTTTTTTACCATACTACCTTTTTTAAAATATTTATGATAAAAATAATGGTATGATCCTGGATTTCATTTTCCAGATATAATTTTGTTAAATTTCCAAGTGGTAAAAATAGTCCCTGTTACGAAATATAGTTTTCATTCTCAGTGTATATTACTTTCACTAAGAACATTGTCGGGGTTGCATTGCATGCCTTCGAGATCATTAGTATTTTTTCCATTCTGCTCTGAAGCACAAGGGATTCTCCGGAAATATTTTCTTTTGTCGTTTTTTCTCGGATAATTATCTCTGTGAGAAAATTGGGAGAAAATCCCAGAAGAATTAGATGTTTAATTAACCAATTAATGAATTCCGCGAGGACTTAATTATTGCTAGTTTTATTCTTCGTTGAACCAAGAACTTTATATAGACCGGACCACCCTGCCAAAACTACACACATGCCGTTTGTTGTGTACATTGCGGTGCAAAAAACGTCTAATGTATAGTGGCTGTACATAGAACGTCTGTGTTTGTTGTGTACACTGTGTACAGTAGAGTGGCTGCATACAAAACTGCACACAGGACGTTTGTTTTGTACATTGCGGTGCAATAGAACGTCAAATATACAGTGGCTGCACATAGAAAGCCTGTGTTTTTTGTGTACACTAACCCTGTGTACAATAGAGTGAATTGTGTACAGTTGATGCATACAAAACTGCACACGGGACGTTTGTTTTGTACATTGCCGTGCAATAAAACGTCAAATATACAGTGGCTGTGTAGAACGACTGTGTTTTTTGTGTAAACTAACACTGTGTACAACATAGCGAATAGTGTACAGTTCATGCATACAAATCTGCACATAGGACGTTTGTTGTGTACACCGCGGTGCAATAGAACGTCTGGTGTACAGTGGCTGCACATAGAACGACAATTTTGTGTACACTATATGTACAGTGGAAGGAACGATGTACAGTGGCTGCATACAAAACTGTAGTAGGACTTCTGTGCAGAATGCCTGGTGTACAGTGACTGTACACAAAACGGTTGTTTGTTGTGTACATCGTGGTACGGTAGACTGCCTGGTGTACAGTGGCTGCACACAGATGAGGGGGCTTACAGTGCAGAACCATCAATCACGGGGCAATGGCCAGACGCACGTTTATGTCTGTCTGAAGCCCCACTGGATCGATACTGTGCTGCGCAAATACACAGCCATCACACATTCCAGTGTGACGGTTCTGGAAGAGCGGACGTCATCGCAGCATTACTGGGTGCGTTTATAGCTAGCGCAAAATCTTTTATTTGGCCCGATGTCGCTTTAATGTTAGGCCACCGTCTTTGACGGTGGCCTAACATTAAAGCAACATTTGGTCCACGCCTTGTGTTTGCTGGGCCATGCAGGGTGGGTACTGGTGAAGTACATTATAATCCGCGTTGAACGATAAATGGTCGTTCTAGACGTGTCTGCCCTCTGATACAATCCAGTTGTTCATTATTACAATAATAATCTGATTGTGGTTATATGCCTATTTTCTTTGTGTCGTAAGACATCGGGAAAGTTTAGGCTGAAACCGCTTGAAAAAAATTAGGTTTAATATATAATTCAATAATGATCAATATTGCCAATCAAAGTCAGCCTCCCATTTATCTTACACCCAAGGCGAGGTTTTTGCGTATTAATAGGTTCCATTTTGTCATGGTAGCAGCCCAGCTATATCTCTGGCCCAACATTGAACCTGCCCGAAAAATGGAAATAATTATTAAATCTTGGGAAAGAGTTAATATTACATCCATAGATTTTCAATCTGAACGAGTTACCGAGTTATTGCATTGAATTAATAATAACCGTTTCCTCATGATTTACACGGCTTGGTAGCTGTTTCCTGCGAATTAGGTAACTCGGAACCAAGAAGCCTGTACGTATCATCTTCTCCACAGCAAGACTAGGCTTCTCGAGTACTGCGGCCTCGAGAAGCCTAGTCTTGCAGTGGGGAAGATGGTACGTATAATATAAGTAGTTACATCAAGATAGCTAACTCAAAAATCTAAATTCAAATCTATGTTGTACTATTTATTATGCAAGATCAATCGCAAACACAAGGCATTGGAACAATATTGTTTGGTCAACCGTCTACGACGGACCAACATTAAACCAACATTGGCTGAATGCTTTGAAATTCAGACATACTTTGTATCGTTGACATTATCAGAGTATAGGTTCGAATCACGTGTATTTATATTACAGCTTGTTAACTTCAAATAATTATGATGGCGTGTCTGATGGTAATTACATTGATTTATTTGTCTGGCAAATGACAGTAGTTTGCTTGTTAGCATTTCAACCACTCGGTCAATGACCCCCGGTATAATCAGTAAACAGAAAATACGATAGGCCCTGCATTGAACCGTTTAGTCTTAAGGTTGGGCAAGCTTCGCAGACGGTGGGCCAATATTAAGACAACATTGGTTCAATAGGTTGTGTTCACTTCGATTAAGTACAGACATAACGTAGTCAACAGCCAACCGAAGGTCACTTTCCTATTTGATTAAAAGCCACATTCATAGTCGAATTCCTTATGAAATTAATTTGGAATCTCTATATCCCAACTTCGTTTGAAATTATATCCAAATTATTCAAAATATATTGCAAGCCTAACGTTATGATATTTATTATCATAGATATCTATGTTTATTATAGCATTTTCAAATAGTGTCAGCAGGTCCCGATATAATAGTTAGCAAACGCCACCCTCCACAACGTGTTACGAAACATAGTGGAGGGCGAGATCCTAAATCTAGAGGTAGGCCCTACTGGATAGACGGGCATACAATCCGTGCATATTGTTTGTAAAAATGTAGTTTTGGGAGTTTGTTTGTTTGTTTTTGTCATTGTGGAAATACACTGTTAGGCCCTGTAACTAAGTGTGAGTTCAATAAACAAATTGATTGATTTATTTTTAATTGATCGATCGATCGATCGATCGATCGATCGATCGATTGATTGATTGATTGATTGATTGATTGATTGATTGATTGATTGATTGATTGATTGAAATAAGAAAGACAAATTATTTTCCAGGTGGCTTCTCATAAGTAGAGCCGTGTGCAAAAGTTGACGCACGTAAAATTTATATCTCCCAACAACCTGTCGGTGACATGATCGGTGGCGTGCAGGGTGGGGCGGGGAGCGACGGGTGTACCACGGTCCAGTTTACCACCGGCGGCGGCCAAGTCTGACGAGAGAGCCGCGCAGTGCGGGGAGCGAATCGATACGGCGGGGACGTGGTGGGTCCTCAACGCTCGGACGGGGGTGGGGATGGGGGGGGGGGGCTCAGCGCCACAAGGGATAACATGAGACGCCCCCCTACGCGGCATGCCGTCACTGCGGCTTTGGGATCAGCTGATCTGCCAGACAACAGAAAGGCAAGTCTGCGCAGCGCGAGATGCCGGCGGAACGGCGGCCGCGCGCAAACCGTTCCGCCGGCATCTCGTTTCAGATGTACCTGTAGATCGTAAGAGCCACGTACAGTTATCGTAGTCTACACACGACGCACACACGTGGGTTCGTCTGTCTGGTGGTCGTCCGCGGGTTTATAAACACACCCACCATTGGCTATCATCATCAGCATACGCAGTCATCCAAGTTTTGTGATTCATCAAAATACACGTATGTAAAACTACATGTACGGGATATAGATTATTTGTCATTTGTCATTTTTATTTGTCATTAGGCTCGTATACATTTTTGCGCCTTCGGTGCTTGCCCCCGCCCGCCCCGGTGGCCGCGCGGGCGAAGGTTAAACAGGTTGAATAAATATTAGTTTAGTTTATTTCATGGCGCGTGTGATGTCATAATCATGTTGAAAGAGATATATCCATCCGCAACGTGTTCCCAAAAACGTTGTGTGGAGGGGTAACTTTTGCTAGCTATGACAATGAAAAATAGGTTCCGTTTTTCTTGATAGCATAGCCCATAGTGTATTTTGTGTTCGGGGGTTTATTTAAAGGAACTCCTTGGGATGAGACATTTTAATTTTGTCAATTTTTAAAAATTAATTATTATGAAGCTATATAGCCTACTGATTTTAACTAAAAATACGAAAAAGTCAAAAAACAATTTTAAAGCACCGAAAAAGAGTGGAATAGTTATATTTCCAGGTCGTATATTGTCATATAAACAAAACAAGTCAGCAATATACAGCACTTTAAACCACATATTCCCACGAAAAAGACACCTTTGGTCTCCATGTTTTTTACAAAAAATGTCAGACGCGCGCTGTGAGGGATAAAACGACTGTAGTCGTACTAAGCGCTTAAAGGGTTAATTGTTCTGCAGTTATCCATATTCAGATTATATTTCTGACACAATTTTCATTTTAATCATCAGTACGTGTGCTCATCACGATTTGCAAATCTTTGGTCTCAAATTAAACAAATATGAGTTGTCGGTCGCGGCAGCGAGACACAACTTGAAGTAGGTGACAATTTAAATAAAGTAACTTAGCGGGAAAAGGGTTGATCAAATAATTCAATTAGAAGATGTCTGTGTTCACTAAGATAAATATGTTTCGTCATTTGAAGTTGAAAATTACGTATCAATTTCAGATTTAAATTATTGAAAATGAAAACAATTCAACAGAACAAAGCTTAAAATGGAAGAAAACACTTTGAAGTCATGAATCATGTGTAAATTGCAGTTTCGTAATATTAATTTTAATATTATTATTTATATTATTTTTGTCAGTGTGATTACCAGTATAATCATTTTTTTTATATAGTTTTGTGACCTTGTCAGAAAAGAGTATAGTAGGCCTATATATAGGACAATATGTGTTTAATAATGTCTTATAATATCTGAATATATGAATTTGCAAATCGATATAGAATAAACTATCTACCTAAATCCCACTCATACACCATTCAACTCTATAACTTGTTTTCACTATTATGCCAGCCTCACAAAGTAGTGGCTGGTTTGGTGTTTTATATGCACATAATATATTTATGTGTTTTCCCCGAAAAGAGCTAAGCGATAGTAAAAGTGTTATTTTTGTCTAGAGCTCACGCGCGAAGGACGTGTAATAGGCCTGGGGCTGTTTCCAAAAAAATAGAAATTTGCTGCACCCCTCCTGCGACATAGGTCTCTTCTTATTCCTGGACATATGAGCTTTAAATTTCAGAACATTAACCAAAAATTAAAGTGTCCAAATATGTCATTTTAACCCTTTTAACACCAGAGCATCAAAAATAACTTGTGACAATTATTATGCGGAAATCGTCTCGCAAAAAAATTCAGGATACAAAAATCGTTTGAAAAATCGATTAATATATCTACGAAAGCTGTGTAGATGATGCAAAATCGAAACAAAAATAAACAGAAAGTTTGAAATTTACAAAAAAAGCATATGAATGAAATTTTAATTGAAAAAATGACAAATTTTAAACTTTGATTTCCCTTTAGTTATACTGAACTTTAGAAGGAATTGTGTAGATCGTATTTATTTTTTTATTGTTCGCAATATATAAATTTATTTTTTTAGAACGATAAACCAAACATTAGGGCATATAATGTACTCAATTTATAGTATTTCTATGCAGTACCGGAATGATTTTTTTGATTTTTTTTGTCCATTTTATTTTCTTCGCCATATTATATTTTAATATAGTACTTTTATACTTAAATGAAAGATAAATGCCAATTATGAGCATGTATACCCAGATTGCGAATTACAAAACAAAAATAAATATTTATAACACTTTTTTTCGTAGTAATAATAAGACATATTATACTTGTGAGCCAACTGGCTTCTATTCAAAGTCTAAATTGTCATCAGAATCCTGGAGCACATTTGTTGCATCAACTTCTATCGCGTTATCACATTTACATCCACAGACACTGATACAGTTCAGGCTATTACGACAGCATGTACATCTTTTAGCTTTGCAACTTTTGCACTTACAGCTAAGACACTCCAGAACTTGAGGGCAGGTGTGTTATTCATCTAGTCTATGGAAATGCTGTTTACTTTCACCCTCCAACCATGTCTATATGGGGTCAAGTAAACTCCTGCGCCATATCGCAGTTTGATAGTTAGAACGCATAATATGTTTATATGTAGCATCTTGACATGAGGGCAGACGTGATGGATCGGTTGTGAGCGATCCATATGGATACTATCTCATTTAATTGACATTATGCTGTTGTTTATGCCCATATATGGCATCTATAGCTCCTCTTAGCAGTTCGTTGGAAATGTTGAATGTTGTGCCAAGCTGCTGTATTGTTTTTCAAAATGAAAAAATATTGCAGGTTAGTTTGAATGCGATATGGTATTATTACTTATTGAATTTAAGAAGAGTTGTATAAATCGACTTTTTGTTCTCAGAACCATAGATAAACACATTTCAAATGGTTGACTAATTATTTAGCAGATCTTGAACCCTGATCCATCGTTCCTGACCCGCATCTTGTGGGCTTTGCAATGCTATGTAGATATCCCACCTGATGTTTATTCTAGTAATATAATCAAGCTGCCGATCAAAGTAAAATTTATTGAATTTTTCCAGGGACTTTGTCTTTTAAAACTTGTTGTATATTTATGGAACATGTTTTGATTGACTTGCGAATATTACAAATTCGCCCAACCAGTAGGCCTGAATTTGTGCGAAATCCCGCATACATTCGCATGCATTGATTGTTTTTTCGTATATATCTAATACAACCCCCCAATGTACTTATGTTTCAAATGAAATTGCTGAGGGTGTATTGTAGTTATTCTCTTCCATACATAATATTGCTGGAAGCTGAGACGGAAATTCATGCCTCATATGGTAATAATTTATATGATCCAAGGTGAATATAAAATGGTACTACCATAATTGATACTTTAATGCAAGACTGTATTTGGAGAATAATCAAAATTCTTTTAATGCATGTGTGGATTTGCTTCGTCATTTTTTTTATCTACTTCGCGTCTTCAGTTACGCCAAAAACAGTACCACAATTATCAGGTAAATGTGTTTGGTGACAGTTTGTTCAAAACAAATCTTGTTTCACCAGATAATAATATTATGTGTACTTAGTAAGTACTAATTATGAATGGGTATAGCTTATTGCTGTGCTTTAAAAATAATGGCTGGGGATAGTTGAATATGAATTGCCATCCATAGTGAATATACCTAAGACATGCTGATGCTACAACATCATCTTCTTTAAAACGCAAATAAGTAGACCTACAATTAGCCAGAGCCACTTCTACTTCTAGAAGTATATTAATAAAGCTACGACAATGCCTAAATCGTAGAATTGTTGAATAAGATTATTGAACCTTCAGTCGTTCATGAGTCAGAGTTGATTAAGCTCATGATGTTTGACTTGTTGCCTTTTCTCAAACGAGTAAATAAAGCTGTATTATTTGTGTCAAACATAATAATTAACATTCCTGCTGTGATGCAAGCTTGGTGGTAATTTGTTGCGTTATATCAGAACATTTTTAGTATCATAATCACTGAAATTATGTACTTTAAGCAAAATATGATGGACACCAACTGAGGAAGTAAACCCCCCAAAAATACATACTTTCAAATTATTTATGTGGCTTTTGCTGGAGGGAGTGCATCTTCAGGTTTTATGACATATATCAGGCCTTTCAGACAATGTGCTAACTTTACATTTTGCTGTTTATTTTACCTTTGTGTAAATTACACCTTCTGTCTTTGTAATAAAGATAGCAGCTTCAAATTTAAATAAATATATATTTTTTTAATTATAACATTATGTTTGTATGATAACATATAAAAAAATATTTAAAACTTTAATGCACATAACGGTACAAATTTAAATTCAATATCCTTTCAAATAAATTACTTATATAGGACCTAACGCCTCGGAGGAACGAGCTCGGAGATGCGGTAATCCCTATCAGTGTCCGAAGAAGTGTTCATGTCAGTGTTTATGGTATTATAGCTAAGAGTCCAATCCGAAGGCATCATCATACTAAAATGTTGTTTCATTTATATATCTAAATTGTAATAACTTTATTATTACTTTTTATTATTATTAGGTCCTTATTATTACAAAAAATATATGTAAGATGCTTCACGGCTCGCGTTATGAGAAAAGGGATTGCAATTATATTGTCAGAAAGTGATAGGACATGCTGAAATGAATGACAGCCAATTTTGAGCTCACATTAATTAAATAAACAGTGTTTTTTGCGTTTTATGAGGTCCTTTTCTTTCAAATAACTAACAGCAGTAAATGATATGTATTAGGAAAGTTTCTTAGGTTTATATAAAGGTATATTATGAGGAAAATTATGTTCACTTACAGGGAAATGCGACGAAAAATATTTTCATTTTGGCGGCCATTTTGGATTTTCTGGAAAAGCAGAGCCAAAAGTAGGTCTAACGACTAAATTCCATCATTTGCCCCTAGATAAACTGTGTACCAAACTTAGTGCTTTTGTCCGCCCGATAAATATAATGCTAAAAAAGGACGCTAATTTAGGAATTAATAAATATTCATTCGGGTATGGTCACAAAACAGTTAATATGACACATTTCGAGATTTTTTATTTTGTGTTAATGCTAGCAGTTTTACTAAGTAATCATATATGTTTTATACATATTCGTATAAAACTGTACAATTAGCGGGAATTCAGAGAAATCAAACTTACAAAAAAATAGAATTAAAATTAAAAAAACAAACAAAAAAATGATCAAAATTAAGTTTTTACAGCTTTTACAAATGTTTTATTTTTATTTTATTTATGGTTGCGCGTGTATACATTTGTTCAGCGTATTTTAGCTGAATGTTTAATGAAATGGTCTAATTCAGATAAAAAATGATGACTGAATAATATTATTTTTAGTTTTATGACTTCCTAGGGTATGTTGATTAAAGTGTCACAATTATGGTTTTTGGACACCGGAATTTTTGGTTACTGTTTCGAATATTAAAGTTGATATATTTTCCTACAATAACAGACGAAGAAACTTATGTCGCAGAGGGGGTGCAGCGAAATCGTGTTTTTAGCAGGCTTTCGCAAATCAGCCCCAGGCCTATAATGGGTTCGTGTGAACAAAATTCTATCGACAGGTATAGAGATGCATTTTTTACACCATAGCTAAGACATACGCCTAATTAACCCTTTGCCTGCTGATCATGACATGACGTTTTTGTTAGCCGATTAAATCAGTTATTGGGAATGAAATGAGTGTTTAAACATCCAAAATTTTAATTATTTAATTTAGCAGGATAAGGGTTTATAGTGGCCTATAGGACTACATTATGATTAACCTTTCTCAGCAATTTATCGCAGATAGTGAGAGTGAACAAGTGTCATTTTTCTCTCAAATCATTTACGAATAATTTACATTTAGACAAAAGTGGGTTGAAAATAAATCCGTTTGGTCGGTAGATTGATCGATTAGTGTTGTTCTTACGATAAACCTTTGTTCACATCGACCGTAGCAGCCAAAGTGTTGTATTAGTGGCACTCAAATAAGTGGAGCACACGACACTTTGGCTACCAAGGGACCCCATTTATCACAATTCGGTAACCCAATGTCGAGTTAATGTTGGGCCAGCGTCGACGACGATGGGCCAACAATAACCCAACATTGGGTCAATGTTCATATCGCTCATGAAGGCTCTTCGTTATTGCAGGGCACATGTGGATCATTGTTTTTTATTTCAATTTATCTGGTTCATTATCCACACATAGATGTCGCTCAGGTAAACCCCGCTATCTGTAATCAAGCCTTGCTGTAATCTTCGAGGTCATGATGACCTCAGCTGTCATGTACTTCGCCAAATACTTTCAGCAACTATTTCATCCCACCCCGCCCTGCCCTAGCCGAATTTTGGCACGGTACAGGATCGGACGGCGATGCTGGTGGAATTCGGTCCAGAATCTGGGTCGGTTTTGGCAAGTAGTAAGGCGAGACAGTGCATGGGTGGAGTCAAGGGACTTTTAGTAATCGAGCAACACCCAATGTTGTTTGATGATGGCCCAGCGTCTCAGACGGTGAGCCACCATCAAAACAACATTGGTAACAACTTCTGGAACTCGTACGTGCTGCTGCAAGGTTGGATTTTGCTAGCTGGGCATTTCCCAACAAACACGAGATGTTTACCCAATGTTGGACCAACCTTGGACGTCGAATTGATGCACCACACGGTATATTCTGAATAATTATTATTCATATTATTCAAGATACATGTAGTAGTATACTAGCTTGAACCCGTGTCTTTTGATTATTCAATTGTGCAGTGGATCCATATTGCCACATCAGTTCTGACAGTCAGACCACTGGTCTGGATAGATGAAGATGGGTGGATCACGCAGTCACAGCATGCACCGACATCATAGCTTGAACCCGTGTCATCTCATAATTGACGTCAATGGACTACTACCAGTGGCCTGACAGCCTGTGTGGAATAGGCATGGAGCAACTGGCTAATCGTTATGGGTCGCATCGCTGAACTGCAAATAGATCCTGGTCGGTTGTACCGAGAACTTTATCTATATAAAGCTCTTGGTTGTACCGTGACGCAGCACCGCCGACATAGGCATACGTCTTGCTTGTCTAGCTGACTGATTCCTTAAAAAAATAATGCTATGGTAACTGCAGTTATCCATTAGGCTTTACTGTGAGGGTTATAAGTATACTAAATATATTACTGGTTGTGTGCTTAGTGGACTGGAGTAAAAACCACTCTGGTGATTAGGTTAACTCTTTGGCTTAACTATTATACCGCTAAGATAACACGATGTTGGTGTTGGTGGTTCGATCCCCGGGCTGAACAAAAATCATTAGTTTGTATCAAAGGCTCAAAGCCATCACCTGATGAACGCTAGACACCCTATGGTGGGGTCCGGTTGTGATATCAGGACACCGGATTCTGGAATGGGACGCCTAGACCATTATTGAGCCAATCCATAAAGTGAAGGGATAATTACCCAAGTCAAAGTTAATTATAATGATTTTTTTGTAGCTAAATGAAGCTGAATTTTTTAGCCTATTAGGCAGGTCTATCAACTGAATTATTTATTATCGTTTGATATTATTGATAGAATACTTATTAAACTAACTAATCGATTTATGAGATTAATTATTGACCGCAAAATGAATAATGATTAGGCCCCTAAGTAGTAATTATTCAATCAATCAATAAAATTTCTATAGCGCCTATATCCGCAGCGGACCGAGCTCAGAGGCGCATAAATCCTTAGCGTGATCTTGTGTCGTAGTTGATTGATTGATTGATTGATTGATTGATTTATTGATTGATTGATTGATTGATTGATTGATTGATTGATTGATTGATTGATTGATTGATTGATTGATTGATTGATTGATTGATCGGAAACGTCATCGACTTATTTTCACTTTTGTCTGCTAGAGATTCCATTCTCCAACCATATAAAAAAACACTTGTCTTGGCTGTGCCCTCTGACGGTGCCCCAGCTATGGGACAGAGTAACTCCGGGACTGAAAGGGTGCAGCGCCGCAGGTTGGTGCTGGCCGACACTGGCGGCTGGAGGTCAAGGCCGCGCGTCGATAACACCAGATAAGCGGACGTGCTGTCTCAAAAACCCTCGCTCGTCGGCCCGGCGTCGGCTCATTGTTGGGCCAGCGGCGCAGACGCTGGCCCAACAATGAGCCGGCGCTGGATGGACAGATATGTTGTTTGGCGGTGCAGACTACTCGGGGACGGAGGTGAAGGTCTTCACATAGCATGTGTCTGTGTGTACACGTGTACTATAGACGACGAACGCGAGGCTGACTGACTGGGAATTTCCCGCTTATAATATAAAGTCTACAGTTTGATTTTCTAGGCGCCATTGTTCCTATTCACTGACTGATGAGTGGTTGTCTCAGAATCCAGATTTAGAGTTTGGTCTGCTGGGTAGACGCACTAAGTAACCTATAATGACGCTGATGTCAACGATTCTTATTGGTAGGCACTAGTGTCACTTTATCGAATTATAACTGATTTGGATTCGAGATTATTTTGTCAACCTAAGTTGAACCACTAATCTGCCACACTGGGCTTATATCAAGTACAAACACTGGTGACACCAGTGAACTTATCTGCTAACAGGGAACACCTTTAATACTGTATCTTTATATTATCTAGTAACTTGAGGTGATTTATTTGTCCGCTGTACACCGACATCAGGTTATGCTTGTACCCAGAAAGCATCGCTCAGGTTACAATGAGCTTATACCGTGGTTATTCACCAGGTGGTGTTTTTCCTATGTTGTAGTAGACCCTTTAAATTACTTGCATTATTCTCAGAAAGTATAGTGAGTGATCATCCAGAGTCATCAGAGTGGCAGATAAGAAAGATACCATATACTTTTATATAGTTTCGAGCACTGTATATACACCTGATATATGCACAGTCAACCTTGATGACAAACATTCGACCCGACTGGGATTCGAACACAGTACCTGTGAGTTTCGAGCCACAACCGGATCAAATGTTGAATTCCTAAAATTAGGTATTTTGTTTGTTAGTTTACCATAAGTTTTATCAATACATCAATACTAAGAATAAAGGCAGCATAATATTATCTTACAAGTTACAGTGTACTTCGGTTATGTCGCGCTGTTTTTCCGCTACAGGGCCTACCTCTACCGTCGATCCCGCCAAGGCTAGTGGAATATTGTAAGGGTTGGTGGATTTTTCTGAGAAATGTATATGATTTCACAGAACCAGGAGGTTGACCACATGCCCAACAACCATGAGACATTGAACCAATGTTGGTTCAATGGCCCGCCGTCTACGACGACGGCCCAACATTGAACCAACACCGGTTCAATGTCTCGTGTTTGTAGCATGGGCAGCCACCATTTCCCTACACAGCAATCTCGGCGGTTTGAAAGAAACAAAATTGTTTCTTCCCCATCCACGTGTGAAAGTTAGTATTGTGGTGAACCTCCGTGACCGAGAGGTAGCGTGCTCGGCCTCAGACCGCCAGGGCTCGAATTTCGAATCCTGTGTCTGGAGGACAGTGTCATCTCAATCATCTCACCATCCTCAGGAGGTTCTCCTGGCCCAGTTTAGCCTCTATGTGCACAAAGGTGGCCTAAAGCCCGATTCATTTCATTTCATTTCCTACACAGCAAACATGAGACCCACTGTTGGTTTGATATTAGATAATCGTCTTGTAGGCTGACCCAGCATCGAACCAACATTAGATGAACGTCTCGTATTCACTGGTAGCTACCTGTTGGCGGACGTGGTCACATGACATCACATGATATCAGGTCGTACAGTACATCCGTGGAAACATGAAACGTGTAGCCAAATGTTGTTGTAATGTTGGGCCAGACGGTGGACCAACATTAAAGCAACATTTGGTTTAATTATCACGTCCGCTGGGATGTGTCAGTCAGCACAATGGAGGTCAAAATGATTTAATTGTGGTTGTTGAAAACTTTGAGTACAATGAAAAAGGAGCTGCAGAAATGTCATGATATTCTATTTTCACTGTGTGTTATAAATTTTTACGATTGACATTTTCTTTCAATAATTTATCATTTTAAGAACAATAAAATTTGGGATTAAGAAATATCGTGACATATTATGTATAATATGTTAACCGACTCTCATTTTCTATTTTTCTTAATTGTATTATATTATATTCGTATTTGTTTATAAAAGAACCTATTTGTACAGGGTATAATAATATAAATTTAACTATAAGCAAAATGTTACTTGTTAAATATGGTTCATGTTACATAGATGTAGTCGTACAATACAAAAACAATACTGTTACAGTATCAGAATTATTGTATTAGAATTATGAAAATAATAGAATTAAATGGTCGTGTTTAGGGGGGCGACCATTAAAATCACAGGGGAGGGGCTGCAGTTTTTGTTCATATAACTTTTTTATTTTTGAATGGATGGATTTTGTTTTATGTGCCGCATTTTTGTTGGTGTTATCAGCGGGCTGTCTACACCAGGTCCTGTACTAACCCACGGGTTAATCATCAAATGAGAGTTGTGTGAAACAGATGCCCGAGCGAAGCGAGGGTGATTTGTTCCAGAAAGTGTGATTAAATTAGTTGTTTCTACACTGTTTTGGGGAGGAATAAAAAAAACGGCGATTAAATTATGTGTTTCTTCATAATATGGATGGACTGTGCAGATAATTTTGTTTATATCTCATTCTTTCAAAGGACAAAATTATTTATTTCTAAAAAAACTCCAGCCCCCCCCCCCCCCGCTATTTTATTTTAATGTTCGCCCGTTAAGCCATTTTCAGCGTAGCAAACTTGACCCTTTGGACCCTGCGTGGCCATTTACAGTCAATGTTCAAATAACAAGTGTTTGCTTTCTAATGATCACAATCTTTGAGTGACAGTTCTATGTGTGGGCATAGGTGAGACATTGCCCTATTTTGGTTTACCGCCGGGCCGCCGTCTACGACGTCGCCCCAGCGTTAAGCCAACATAGGGAAAACATCTCGTGGCAACAGGGAAGTAACATACTTCCGGATCCCGCCATAAATCTATGTTTTCGAGTTATCGGGGGGGGGGGGGGCATTCCTCTCCCAATGTGCCACTGGGTCAGACGCTTCCATCTGTGCTGGGTGCGCCATCTGCTGCTCGCCACATAGACAGGAACTGAGTATTTCCATTCTAGCGAATTGTCTCGCTGCCGCGATTCACAAGCGAAATTGTGTGGAAATTTGGTTTCGGTTTCATTGCGTGATATTTATTTGTTATAAGATATTACACTCGTAACGAGCGATTTAGAAGAGTGAAACTGTGGGTTTTTTATCCCTGGTCTACCGCACATAAAAAGGCCTAACTGGGCTCAGAGCAATACTTCGTTGATATTTCATGTTTTCAGAGGCCGCATGTCCGCTAGACTCAGCCTACGTTGACCCAACATCAAACCAACATAGCTTAAATACATCGATTATTCGTGTTTGTTGGGGTCTAAATAAAGATCATAATATTTTTCATATCTGTCAGATTGGCAAAACACATTTTGATAAGATTATAATGACTTTGCGAGTGCTCATCAGCTCACTATACTGCTTTAATTATGTTAATAAATTACATTTTTGACGACCTTTCTCGGCACCGCGGCGCACCCTGACTGCAGATGCTAATTTGTGGCATCCTGACAGCAGACTAAAGACGGTGAATCAATGTTGGTTTAAGTTGGTCCACCGTCTACGACGTTGGACCAACGTTAAACCAACATTGATTCAACGTCTTGTGTCTGATGGGTCTGCTTTTTTCTTAAATGTTTTTTTCCGCCCCCCTCCCTCATTAGATTTTTGATTTTTTTCTGATCTAAAACAGAGAAATTAAACATAGTGGCCTAACCTGAAAACACCAAACATTGACCGAATAATATGTTTGTCCACCGTCTACGACTCAGGCCAATCATTAAAACAACATCATCAGCTGAATGTTCTGTGTTTGCTGGTATTGCGTTTAACATTTTAATGTTTTATCATTTCAATGTCTACGACGCTGGCCCAACAATAAAAACAACATTGGCCGAATGCCTTGCATTTGCTGGTATGGAGGTGTGCTTAACTTTGCCCATTTCTGTCTGTTGTAGACATCCCTGTGATCAGGTGATCAGGTACGGCGCACCTCCAGACAGAACGACAGGGGGCGATGACCCGACCGTCTGCACGGTCAAAGGGAGGGTCAAGGAGGCTTGACCTCTGACCCTAGGGCCTGAGAGGGTGCATTGACGTCGTGTACACGTATTGCACGACATTCCAAGGACAGGTATGTGTAAGATATTATATTTTATTAATATTGCTTTATCTAATAAAACAATATGTGTACTGATTCACCTTTCTGTTGTTAAATGTGTCTTCAATGTCATGGTCATGATTTTTCACCCTGACACAATGACGCTTCTACCGATTTCGAAGTGGTAGAGACGTCAACTTGAGATAATTTGCTCAAGGACGATTTGACTGGTATATATTAAATACTTATTGTACCTTAAAATAGTATATCTTATCCCAGTAAGCACAAAACATTTGTATAACATTTGTACAAATGTTATACAAATGTTTTGTGTTTGCTGGGATAGAAGCTACGTTGAATAATATACTTTATTTAATGATTACAAATTGATAATGATAAATGAACTTTACACACCTTTAAGTTTTCTTGAACACCTGTTAAATGTCAGGTGTATGGCAGTTTCGGTCTTTTATCCGCTACTTTGAATAATAAAAAACGTTTAGGCCTAACGTTACAAGGAGACGTGGTAAAATATAATATTTTAAACAGAAGTCCTTGTTATTATTATAATACCTACCGTGAATAACAAAACTTAAAAAAACTCCCGCGGGGACGGTACTATGTCGTTGTGTCTGTATAATGCTCAGCGAGCACAAGACTCTGAGCCGATATCAGTTCAATGTTGGAACGAACATCGGCTTTAGGCCCCTACTACGTTTCCTGGGGATATAGGACTAGGCTAATCTGGGGCACGTGAAACTTTGAAGAAATTATAATGCTCAGTAAACCTCTGCATGCTTCACATGGTACTTAAACTCAGATCCTAAGAATCTACGGTCAAATATAGGCCTACGCTACCTTCTGTCACTCGACCCCCCCCCCTCCCCGCGAACTACAACGTCATGAGACGTAGGATATTGAAAGAACATTGGGTCAACGTTTCGTGTTTGCCGGGGACTTGAACTTATTTCTTCTTCTCTACAGCGCCAGAATGTGACACAGTACTTATCTGGTTTAGTCCACATTTTGAAGATAGAAATGGCGTGATCGTTATCAGATTATTATATTTAGATTCCATTGATGTTCAGCAAAGATGGCACAGTATAAGTAGCCATAGTGAAGTGCAGGTGAACAGGACTGTGATGGGTGTGTTCACGCAAAGCAGTGAGGCATCATGATCACTCGACGTGGTCTTATCGCTGCCAGAACAAGCAATAAGGTCGAAGATGAGAGTATCATCCTTGCATCGGCAGGGGACGGTTTTACGTGGAGGCTTAGGAGCCTCAAGGAGCCTCATATTATGAACCGTTGAAAACCCCCCCAAGTTAATTCATTGGTGGGCTGCTAGCATCGCAGGCCAGCTTTCACGGGCCAACGTTGGCATATCCCAGCAGACACAAGTCGTCGAATAAATGTTGGTTTAAAGTTGATCCACCGTCTACGACGGTGGATCAACTTTAAACCAACATTTATTCAACGACTTGTGTCTGCTGCGATCGTGCGGTTTTCTGTATCTGTATGTTACGTGACAGTACGCATAATTGTGCTATCACGCCACGCGGGATAAATTACATAAATGGCGTATATTTTGAGAAAATACTGCAATAGATATTGTGGCAGAAATTCACCCCTCAAAATTTGAAATAATTCCTCGATAGATAGGAGTGCACCGAATTCCTCAATAGCATAGCACTAGATACTATTATAGTTAAGTTAGGCCCAATACTATATGGCCTAACTTCAGTCCTAGTTCAGTCACGGGTTCAGTCGTTCACAAGTGCACACAGGTCAGAGCGTGCTGACGTGACGCCACCTAGCGACCACTGGCAAAATTGAAAGCCCGCAGACCATTGTTTTTTTATAGAATCAATATTTAACAGTTCAAATAAACTCTATTCGAGTGAACGCAGTACGAAGTGATTGAATTATTTATATTTTTGCACCACGATAACCCATGATCATCAACCATATGACATTATATGAACAACTGATCGATAAGGAAGTACCAATATTGAATAATGTATTTGGACCAACAGAGCACATTGCCACCGTGGTATTAACCCTGCAACCGCCAAATTATTCAATCTGAATTTTCACCCACTTGAAATTGTGTCTCGCTGACGCGATCCACAACTTCAAGTGAGTGAAAATTATTCAGATTTGACAAAATGGAGGTCATCTGTTTTCAAATATTGCTGATTGATGTCACATTAAAAGGTGGTATGTGCTAATAAAAAATGAAAACCCGAATATATGCGACACCGGCGTTTAAAGGGTTAAAGGGTTTATGTCACTTTACAGAGTTGTACATACCGTCTCCTCGGAGCTAAAGGATCCTATCTGCCACTCTAACGAGTGTCAGATAGGATCCTTTAGCTCCGAGGCGACGATACGACCCCCTAATACGAAGTTGTATTCCGCATTGACTTAGCGGGTCGAATCTCAGACCTACTGTGCTGAGTCGTCAAACACTGCAAAATGGTTCACCAGTCGTAAATACTCCATCCAACACTATTATTTGCTATGATCGTGGTTAGTACGTCTCCTTGGATATCAAAGGGTGTATCTGCCACTTTACAAAGTGGTGCACGAGTAGGTCTGCATCCCTGCATTGAATTCCGTTTATTTGGATCTCACTGCCTCGTGCACTTTAAGCGCAAATCACAACAAACATAGACCTACATATATAATTGTCACTAGTGTATCATCGAGTAGTTAACCCTTTCAGCGCGGAAACCGGCTTTAGACGTCAAAGTCGATTCCAAAATAAACAGCAACTGTCAACAACTTAAGGGCGATATACTCATTTGGTCATGAGTCCACCCTCACCTCCCTCCCTGACGGAAACCATGTATAATTAATTTTAATCGCAATTATTCTTTTTAAAACATAGCACCGATTTACGAAAAGGAGAGTAGTCGTAGAAAATACATTTGAAAATACTGGCCCCACTACCCAATAAACACAAAACATTTGTATAACATTTGTATAACAAATGTCTTTGACGCTGGACCAACATTGTACAAATGTAATGCAAATGTTTTGTGTTTGCTGGGTAAAGTCTAAGGTTCCTGTTAAGCCCTATATGTGTATTTGGTTGTTTTACCGGTAACTGCACGATTCGGAGAATATCACTCTTGGTTGATTCTGTAGTTATTGGCTCAAATGTCAGAATTGGCAGACAGAGAGAGCGACAGGTAGACACACCCTGCACAAATTCAGCATCTATTCAGTCATTTGGAGAACTGTTGGCATTGCGAATGATGCAATGCGTCAGTGTGGATGACGGTCTGGAACAGTGGAATCCGTGGTCCAGCGACCTACTAGCCTCGTAACATGCAGAAACCCTCCATTTTAACCCTTTAACCGCCAAATTATTCAATCCGAATTTTCACCCACTTGAAGTTGTGTCTCGCTGACGCGATCCACAACTTCAAGTGAGTGAAAATTATTCAGATTTGACAAAATGGAGGTCAACTCTTTCAAATCTTTTCAAATCTTTTATCTTTAACATTTTTAAAATGTGGTACTTAATGTGCTAATAAAAAATGAAAAGCCGATTATATGCGGCACCGGCGGTTAAAGGGTTAATGATGGTTGCTACTCCTCGCCATCCACGCGATTTCAAGTATTTTTTCTCTTTTACGCTCCTGTACTGCGCTGCACCGTCAAACAGTAATGATCTCTTATTTCTGAAAAGTACAAGCACTCAGAAACAGCAGTAACTATAATAGGCCTACTTATATATTATATTACTTGAGAAGTAAACAGTGACTGTTGTCTGTCTATCCAGGACAGTGCATTTCCTCCAACAATATCCAAGCTTTGTAAGATTATTGCAACACACTTTGCTCTTTTCGTATTTTTTTGAAAAATGTAGGCCCGCCCAGCAAACACCCAAGGTTGGTTCAATGCTGGACCAGCGTCGGGGCCAACATTGAACCAAGTTTGGGTGAATGTCTCGTGTTTGCTGGGTAGGTACTAAATTGGTTTGTCTCCCTACTGTCTTTTCTTTTAAATACAAAGCTAAAGAAATTGCTGAAAGTTTAATCGGTGATAATACGACAACTGGTGAAATTTATATCAACTTAAAGGTCGCTCTCATGCCCTATACGACGAGGAAAACTTGACTTCTGACAAAGGCCGGTGCTTATCCTTTAAGTGAGGCACACACGCCCCTATCCTTTGTGCGGTTATGTCTGCTTAATTGTTCAGTGGTAACTTGATAGCTAGCATGGCTGATGTGGCGAGTTGGTTTGTAACAGGGTGGGGTGTATTGGCGCGTTTTGCACAATGCCTACCACGCATATACATTAGGCTGCGGTTCAGTTTGCACCTCATTGCGGAAGGCAGACATTCAAATGAAGTGATTATGCTTTTGTGGGTTTTTATGGTGGTGTGATAGGTGCATTGGTGGAGACTTGGTGAAATGATGGAAAGAGGAGGACTTTAAAGCGACACGATCTGATGGACTGTAAACCACTGTTGCTTTAATGTTGGACAAGTGTCGCAGACGATGCACCAACCGTATGGCAACATTGGTTGATGTGCTGTTGTTTAAGATGTCTCAAGTTGTGTACAATGTCGGGCCATCGTCTGCGAGCCTGGTACAGCTTTTTTAACAAATATTGGGTTTCTCTCAACTGGAATGCACTTGCTTACCTCTGCACCCACCTTCAGAGATCAGCCCGACGCAGTGTTCAAGATTCGGTTTTATGAGGAAATGACAAAAGATATAATAGTAATCGTTAAACTCAATTACATTGAAAAATAATATTTCAGAAAATAACCTAAAACCAACTCGGGATGTATCGTTAGTACTAGACAGAGATTAGAGAGAGGGTTGAATACTGGATTAGAGCATATTGTTCAAAATATCGTTGGCATCAATTATTTTTAGATGGGATCATTATTTTGCGAAGTGTCACTGTGTCTTAGTATTGTATTGTGGTGTTGTCAATAATTTGTATCATTTTTTTTTTGTTTAACCCACAAGCCTGAATTTACATTGTCATCTTCATCCACTACAAGCCGCGAATTGCTGTCGCAATTCTCGACTTGTACTAGATGGAGATGATTTGATGTGGTTTAAAAATTAAAGAATATTGCCATGTAATTTGTAAACCAGTTTCATAGAAATTTCCGTTCTAAAAACCTTGGTTGTAGGAATATTCAGTCTGTTTTCATAGATGTGAAATGATGCTTTGATACATCGTGAGGGCTTAAAGGGTTAAAAACAAAAATGTTTTAAAAACAAAAAGGGAACATAAAATTAAAGTACAAACCCAGTATCAGAGTGATCACAAGATCATAATTTTGTTCTGTCAGGATGTAAAGGCAAAAAGCTGTATTAATTTACTGTTTTTTTCCGCTGTTCACCTACATCGTTACATCGTTATGCAAGGGTTTACTTTTTCTCCATGGATATTTGGTTTTTATGTATGAACATAATGTAACGTTAGGGTCTGGTGCATGTTTACTGAACACGCATGTGTTTTTTTTATTTGCCATGACCATCTCTTCCAGGCTTACTAGATTTGTTAAGCCAAAGGACAACACAGTCCGTAGTGCAAGGACATGGTCATGTAAATAAAAATATATATATAAAACAGTCACATACAACAGTGTTGCTCCAAATATGTCTGATCAAAGAGGTAATATATAGGCCTAATATATTTGGTCCGGTCCAGGAATGTGGGGAGTTTTTACATTCTTTGGTCAATATGTTCACTTGAAAAACCACAACATTTCAAAGAGTGTAGCTCAGTTTGACAATCGGTGTGTAAGTTCCGGTAGTCACATTCCAGAATAAATGTTCTCTTTCTGATATAAAAAAAATCAACCTATTTAATAACATGAATGCCTTAAACATGGTAAAACTACAAAACTACTTTAAAAAAAAAGAATAAATTTGGTTGCACATGAATTAAAATATTCTAGTTTGACAAAACATATAAACCTGATAGTCCTATATTAACAGCACATTTTCTTCTTATCGAGTGTGTCTTGCTCAACTATCTCTACGCTTATTTTCAACACAATTATTCTCAAATCATTGTTGATAAAACATATTTTGTGTACATTGTATTTATAATCTAATTATCATCTCTGATAACACGCAACTGTCTTCAGAAATGTCCGTCTGACAGAAATGTAGATCGGACTAAGTTCTAAATACAAACACTTGGTGTAAGCTAAATTTGTTAAATTAAATTCAAACGAAATATTATAGATCTGTTACATAATCTCTGATTCAGACATGGATATTTCCTTGAAAAATCAACAATGATACTTAACAGGTTGGCCTGACGTCTAATGCGCCTCTCATCTGTCCAAATGAAGGCCTATATTATAGTCACTTTGCTATTAAACCTTTCAAGCCTGAATTCACCATTGTCATCTTCATCCACTACAAGCCGCGAATTGCGGTCGCAATTCTCGACTTGTAGTGGATGAAGATGATTTGATGTGGTTTAAAAATTGCCATGTATTGGTAAACCAGTTTCTGGAAATTTCCGTTCTAAAACCTTTAGTTAGAGGAAAATTAAGTCTGTTTTCAGGGATGTAAAATGATGCTTTAATGTATCGTGAGGACTTAAAGGGTTGAAGGGTCGTAATGTTCCACTTCACAAAATGACATTTACGACCCGGAGTTTGTTTACAGACGCAGGCCTATATTATTAGTTGCCTAATTTGTCTAGAGCTTAAGGTTACAGAGGCATGCTGTGCTTGACAAGCTCACCATGCTGATGACGTGACTTCAACTATCACATTCCTAGCATGCATGCTCCCCAGCAAGCACGTACATTGACCAAATGCTGGGTGAATGTTGGCCCGCCGTCTCCGACGCCGGGCCAACATTAACCCAGTATGGGGTCAATGCTTCGTGTTTAAATGTTCATCACACTTTAATGGCCAAATGTCTTCAATGCAGAATAGCGTTGAGAGCCATATAATAAATATCAGACTCTAATAGCGTCAAATTCTCAACCCACCCTGTCCAGATTTCATAAAATCTCGAGAGAGAGAAGTTAAAATCAAACGGTCGCTTCAAAAGGAAGTTGAAAAAAATGAAAAGGAAGTTATCTAAAACAGACAAATTCGTATGGTTTTGTGTTTTGATTGATGTATATATTATACACCATGTCTGCCTGTAACATAACAACGAATTCTATTTGATTCCTTTGAAGACAACGAGCCCGTTTTCTACTACATTATAAGATTGAGTTTATTTTGAAGAAATTTATGAAGACGAATTACAAGACTGTAACACAAACAACTTCATAACTTAGAGCTAACGAGGGTCACACATTATCTTGTACGCCACACGTGGAGCTCATATATCTCCTCGTCTTGATATTAAAGAGTCGTATCTGCCATTCAGTAGAGTGGCTGATACAACCCTTTGATACAAAACGTGACGAACTGTAATTTAATATCACACACTTGAACATTCTGATAGACATGTATGACCCAATAAAACGTGCGGTATACGTCTGTTTACGCAATGAAGAAGTGAAAAGCCTTGGGCAATAATTAAAGGTCGCGACGCGAGCAACCTGAGTTTTAATGCCATTCTCATTAAATTCACGGCATGCAGAGTATTTTATGTCTTGATCTTTATAGGTAGCGTTATTAACGTCTTTACACGTCAGAATCTGACGTATGTAGACGTCAGATTCTGACGTCTAAAGACGGTTCCCGCACTGAAAGATTAAAAAAATATATAATGGCCGTAAACCCATAACACAGACCTGTATTCAAATCAAGCGGAAAGAGCAAATTAAGACATTTATGATGATTTCAGTTTGAAAAAGACCCTTTGGTCTCTATGGTTTATAGAAAGATATTTGTAAGGGTGAATGACTTGATGTGTTCAGCGCCGACCAAGACAGTTACACCAATAACTTTCTATGGAAAATTCTTGGTTACACCTTCTATCTATAGAAGGACGTCTTTCTATATTCCTTGGTTACATTTAAAGCTGAGGTGACGTAAATATTTCTGGGTGCGATACATTTATAAATGGCAATCACACACACCAAGAATCGGGCCCAGTGTCGATTCATTGATGTACGTCGTCTACCCTGGCACATCACCGAACCAATGCCAGGCTAACGTTTCTCAATTAATTTTACCTTCTGCGACTTGTTTTGACCGCATTCCAGAGGGGTATGTGTTCACGGATGTAAGCTGATCATTAATAGTGGTACCGCATCTGTAATCAGCCCGGGCGGTATGTTATTACTGAAACAATTTGTCATAACTTTGCTGTCGCTGTTGTCCTAATATGGGCGGTATGTTATTATTGAAACAATTTGTCACAATTTTTTTCCCACATCTGATTTCCGTTTTCAAATGTAGATACTCTGAAGCCCTTAGTTGCACGTCCCAGCGGACACGACACATCCACCTAAGGTTTGGTGGCCCACCGTCTACGACGTTGACCCAACATTGATCAAACATTGGGTAGATGTGTCGTGTTTGCTGGGACACTATACGTGAAATTACTTCTGCTGTCAAAATGTTAAATGTTGACGTTACACATTCCATATACGCTGAAACCCCTTAAAGGTGACATATCACCCCTTATATAGTATGAATAAATTTGTGACAAATAAATCAGAGTTGCCACAAGATGGGGCACAAGTGTTTCCTTATATGGGGTGATTGGCCATCATGTGACCCTCTGAGAGGGTCACATTACAGCCAATCACCCCATATATGGGGTGATTGGCTATCATGTGACCTGAGAGGGTCACATGATAGTCAATCACTCCATATAAGGACATAATTATTCATACCATATAAGCGGTGATAAATCACCTTTAAAATTAAAAAAAATATCACAATCGTGCCTTTCTGTCAAATTGGATTGCTATCTCGCAAGGTTAATCTAACTATGAGTAAAAAACATAAGACCACACCCCCCCCCCCCCAACCAGAAAAATAATAATCATAGCCCTATTACCTGATTACATGTCAGTCTTTGTGATAATTTAGATATTTGGCTGAAAAATAAAAACATTGTATGTCATTGTCATCAGACAAATAGATAAGAATACACAGTTTTGAATTCTTGCAAGTTATAATGACAAAGATCCATGTACATGACATACATACCGTCGTTTCCGAGCTAAAGGGTCGTATATGCCCCTCATTTGAGTGGCAGATACTTCCCTTTGGACAACAGCTAATTTTGTATATTTTTCTCTTAAGTTGTCCATGGCAACGTCTTCACCATTTATGAAATCTATTGTTCCGTCGCGCAGAAAAGGCAAGTTTTCATCAACAGCAGGACTGGTCTTGAATCGCGGCCGCGATTTGTGACCTGCCGTGGATGAAAACATATTTCTGGGTGTAGTAGAAGGGGGGGGGTGCTAATTGACTTGTTATGCAACGTGTAAAGTATAGCCCGGAGTGACGCAAAGTGACGTATGGGGAAGCAACAACACTGGCAGCAAGCCAAGCTGTACCAGACCGATGATGCTGCAGTGCAAAGTCAAAAGGCGGTAACTGCTCACTTTGCAAGTGAGCAGTTACCGCCTTTTGACTTTGCAAGGTAGAATACAATGGTCTGCACAGACAATTACATACTCACACGTGTGTAGTAGGGGAAAAACAACACAGTACAGCTGTCATGCGGCTCGCCACAAAAACAACATTTGTTACGATTGGGGGTCATCTTGTTTTACACATATTGCTGCTCTCCCCCCGGGGTCTGTGACTGTGTGTAGCAGGGTATATAGTCTTAGATGTGTTTAGAATCAATACAAGGGTGATGTTAGCTGGTTTGTGAATGAGTGAATAGTTATAGGTGTGATTCGAATAAATGAATGAATGAATGAATGAATGAATGAATGAATGAATGAATGAATGAATGAATGAATGAATGAATGAATGTGCGAGCGAACGAACGAACGAATGAGCGAGTGATTTGATTTGTGAGTTATTTGTTTGTTGAAGTCAATCAATCAATCAATCAATCAATCAATCAATCAATCAATCAATCAATCAATCAATCAATCAATCAATCAATCAATCAATCAATCAATCAATCAATCAATCGATCGATCGATCAATCAATCAATCAATCAATCAAACAATCAATCAATCAATCAATCAATCAATCAATCAATCAATCAATCAATCAATCAATCAGAGACTGAGAGTTCAATTGGGTGTATTTTCTCATATAGCAGCTTCCTTCTCATATTGATGAAGTAAAGAAATGGTTTTGACATTAAAAACAGAAAAATGCGATATTAATCCCTGATTTGGTCAACCAACCATCCTCGTAGTCTGGCATATATTGGAGAACAGGACACATCAGTCTACCCATTGCTGGATTAATGCTGGGCCAGCGTCGCAGACGTCTGCCCAACATTGGTCCAGAAATGGTGGGCATCCTCTTGGTCACAGGGTCACCCCAGCAAACACGAGACGTTAAACCAATGCTGGATTGATGTTGGCCCATCGTCTACGACGCTCGCCCAACATCAACCCAGCATTGGTTGAACGTCTCGTGGTCGCAGGTTGACTGCGTGGTATCATTGCTCAGGGATCAAAACAGCGCCCAGAATGCCTCATTGTCCGGGATGCCCCCGACTCGTAAAAGACCCCGCCCGCCATAACAACCCCCTACGCACCATCAGACCCTTTTAGCGCACCTTCAGGTCGCAAAGAGGTCGTGATTAAATCTATCAGCTGCGATTAATTACTGTCGGTTGGATCAACTTCAAAAATGACTGCCAAATGTTTTGTGTCCGATATGTGACGCCAAAAACTGTGATTTCTCAGAAACAATAAGAATTAGTGTCATATAAATAATGTGAATTGTTTGTACAGTAAAAAAGACATGGTTGTAAAGGTGAATGACCTTGTCAGGAAAAGGTTCTTGGTCACTAGTCAGCAAACACGATACATTGACCCAGTGCTGGGTCAATGTTGGCCCGCCGTCTTCGACGTCGGCCCAACATTAACCCAGCACAGGTTCAATGTACTGTGTTTGCTGGGTGGTTTTGCCAGCGAACAGGAGACGTTAACCTGATGCAGAGCTGTGATGTTGGGTCACCGTCTGCGACGCTGGCCCAACATTTTAGCAACATTTCGGCTTGAAATGAGCTGCAATTCGTGAAGTTGAGAAGTGAGTTTAATCTAGTTTTGGTTCACCAATGGTCATTGCGTCGGAACATATATAATAGTGTAATAAGATAAAATGTACCAATATTCGTGGATTAACCCTTTAAGCCCATAGCTATATTTGTTGTATCCTATCAAAAGACAAATACCTGTTTTTTTTTGTGAGATAGGCCATAAATTGATGGCCAATCAGTAGGATTATTGTAAATGTTTGGTCTCAAATTATTCAAATATGGGTAATTTTCACCCACTTGAAGTTGTGAATCGCGATAGCGAGGCACAACCTCAAGAGGGTGAAAATTTAAATTAAAGCGTTAAAGGATACAACAGTTACCAGGTTACACTCACACTTGCGTGTCGAAAGGGTGGTCTATGTATATGATCAATAACTTTATATAAAGTTCTTGGTCTGATCAAGACCTTGGTATGATGCTGTTTACCTATATCGGAAATGAATAACGCAATTATGCATTTCTGGTTATATATGCTATGCTTTCACGTTTGTGACCCCCTTTAGCTATTTTTGAATGTTTTTTTTGCCCCAGCCTGCTTTTGAAATTTGGCGCGGTCCCTATTATTTATTAACAATATTGAACTATTCAAGCTCCCTCGTCTCAACTTGAGGCATTTATGGAGTAAAATTAGTCTAATAAAAAATGCATAATCCATGACAATATAAGGAGGTTCTGAGCTTTCATTTTCATCTGTTACACTAGATCTACTTATAATTTTTACAAAATGGTGACATTATCATTCACCTCGAGGTGGGAATTGCGGTAGCAATTCACACCTCGAGGTGAATAAAAATGAGAATAAAGAGCAAGGTGCTGGGGGGGGGGTTAGCACAGCGCAAAGTGATGACGTCATTACTTACGTCAGTACTTTTTACAGTTGCTAAATTGCAATACAGCTTAAAGACGTGGACCACTACATGTATACATACTACATGCCTATTGCAATACTGAAATATTGATATATTTTTTAACAGCACTTGATCAACCCAAAATCAAACACACGTGATGAAATGTTTTTTTTAGTCTAGTTGGTGTGTACATTGTTTTTTTCTGAGCGAAAATTGGAATTATTTTTAGCTGCAAATTGTGTTGGCATTTCCAAATCAAAATGAAAGAAACGGACCTAGAGAAGTCAGTACCTGGAGAGTTAATAGGCTGCATCATAATAGGATGGATATTCCATGGAATTAATTCTTGCCACCACGATAATGACGTCTGCGGCAGGCGACCTTCTTTGTATTTACTACAATGCTGGAAGGCAACAAATGCGTACAATCTCTTTAAGTCGTCACTTAATAGCCAGCAAACACGCAACGTTTATCAAATGATGTTTTAATGTTGGTCCAGCGTCGTAGACGTTGGACCAACATTAAAACAACATTGGATTATCGTCTCGTGTTTGCCGGGTAGCATTGAGACACATACAAGAAATTGACCCAATGTTGATTCAAAGGATAAGTTGATCCACCGTCTACGACGTCTGCCCAGCATTGAACCACCATTGCTTGAACGTCTCGTGTTTGCTATGTGTACTGCGTGGGAGGGTGTGTGGCCTGTAGGCCCTATTAACGTCATGATTAATATAAAGATCAACAGTGAATTCAGTCATGTTCCATATTGTAGGAAAAAACTATCAGTATCGATGTGTGCCAATCCCATATTGCACGAACGAGTTTTCTTCCTGTTTTTTGCCATATTAAATATGCGTCACTCCATTTCCTGAAAAAGAGTGACAGATCGATACGTTTAGCTTTCTTTAGTTTTATATAAAATTACTCACTGCTTTGGCCACACACCCACATTCCGGATGTTAATAACCAGCGGATATAAAATGGTAATAATGTCATTTTTTTTCCCATAGGGGAAGCCATTTAGCTGATAGATGACTAATATTTTCCACTGGTTGTGACTCGCTACCGCGATCCACAACGTCAACTGACTGAAATCTAAGGCACTACTAATAGCTACTAATATCACGTCCCCTTGGATATGCAAGGGTGTATCTGCCACTTTGTAAAGTGGCAGATACACCCTTTCATATCCATGGGGACTATCAGTCTTATAGATTCAATTCATATTTAAAAAACCCTGGCTGCTATAATAGTTGGCGACGCGAGATTTAATATGTCCCTTCTCCAGACCAAGTATCCTTGTCCAAACCATGCCTTTCAGTACACGTGTAGGCAGCTATGCGGATTCTGGGGCGGCCTTTGTTTTCCCTCGGGATTTTATCGCCCCCTATGTTGACAGACTGCACAGGAAGAGCTGAAAATACCGAGCATATTTTATGCATTGCCAAGATGTTTGTCAAAGCCTGAATAAATAGCGCGGTTGTAAACCTCTGTGTGGGCCGCACTGCGGGTCACCCACGAGTGTTCAAATATCACACTATCTATTATAGATAAGTGTCTGATAATGACGTTGCTGCGACGTGATATCAACGGTGTACCATCGCAAATTTTGCGCTGAGCCTTCCTATTTTTCACGAAGGTGTCGAATGTAATTTAAAAATGGTATAAAACGTAAATCTAAGCGGTGATCATCGGCTGTCATAAATATTATGATCAGTGCTTGACAGCTAAACTGTCAATCTTCAATTCTGCCTCTTGACGTAGCTGTCACTTTACATACAAAACATTTGTATATCATTTACACAATGTTGGACCAACGTCGTTGTAAAAATGTTATACACATGTTTTGTGTGAGATAAGGCATATCACAGCCACTTACGTAACTAAAATCGTGTCAATAATGTATCTAGAATTTATATGGCTAAGAAGTGCACATAGTCCTAAAAAAGCAAGGCTAGGAGGGATACCACCCGTCGCTATTAAAATATTTATGAACAAATTTTATACATTGAAAGCCCGATGGGGGGAAGGGAGAGATAGACCAGGTCAAGCATTTTACCGATCAGAGTACCTTTACTGCTCTAATTTAGCTGATAAATAGGCCTACTTTGAAAGAAAATATGAAAAGATCAGTGGTAATCAAAACCAATGATAACGGTATTATTAAATCGAGAAAAACATATCATTCGACTAATATATATAGGTGACTGAGCATTCACCCCCGTCCTACCCCCTTGTTATGTGCAGTACGGGAACTAAAAGGCCCCTGCTCACCCTAATGTCTATTTACTTTACAGCTATACACCAGGTGGCGCTTAGCTTGACTATCTCTCTTACACGAGCGATGCTTTCTGGGTATATACTTGTGCTGAAAATGGTTAGGTGCACAGTAGTCCTTTCAAAACAATGACACGGGTGCGCAATATGTCTACTTGTGAACTACGTATGTTTGTCATTGTTAGCTCCCGCCGTCACCGTAGGTGAGCGAAGGGAGCTATGGATTCTACCTCCGTTTTTTTTTGGCCTCTTCTTTTGCCTATAACTTTGTGAGAAAATAAGCTAGGATAACAATTTTTGGTATGTGGGTTACTTCCAGGTGGCTAATGGACGGGTTAAAATATTTTTAATCTGAATTCAATACGCAAGGTTGCAGAGGAGAAAATGATGATGTGACGGCGTTGGGCCGTTGGGCCGTTGGGCCGTTGGGCCGTTGGGCCGTCCGTAAACAATTCGTTTCCGGAGCATATCTCTGAAAGTACTTGTCCGATAGTCTTCAAATTTTACACACAACACCCCTAGGGGGTCTAGTTGTGCCTTTTGGGGTATTTGAACTTTGACCTACTTCTGGTTCAGAACTATGACCTATTTAGACGTTTTGACGCGCACTTCGTTTCCGGAGCAGATCTCGAAAAGTACTGGGCCGATGACAGTCATATTGCACATACATGTTCTCTAAGGTCCCTAGTTGTGCCTTTTCAGGTTTTTGGACCTTGACCTGGAAGTTGACCCAGCACTTTGACCTAATTTATAACATCGGTAAATCCGACTGAAAGATTTTGCGGAATATCATGAAAACCGCTCAAGATAGCTACACCATTACTATAAAACAAATTGTGAGGTTCCAGGAGAGGATGCATCTTGAAAAATTTCAAGTTGATAAAATCAAAAATGGCCGCCTATCGGCCATTATTCACCTCGACAGGCCTGATATTGTGGAATATCATGAAAACTGCTCAAGATATCTACACCATTACTATAAAACAAATTGTAAGGTTTCAGGAGAGGATGCATTTTGAAAAAAATCATTTTGTCCAAGTTCAAAATGGCCGCCAATCAGCCATTATTCACTTTCACATAGCCGTTATTTGGTGAACCGTGCTAGATGGCTAGACCATTACTATAAAACAAAATGTGTGATTTCAGGAGAGGACGCATCTTGAAAAAATTTGACTCGATAAAATTCAAAATGGCCGCTTCTCGGCCATTATTCACTTTCACATGGCCGATATTTGGTCAACCGTGCTAGATGGCTGGACCATTACTATAAATCGAAATGTGAGATTTCAGATGAGGATGCATCTTGAAAAAGTTTGACTTGATCAAATTTAAAATGGCCGCCTTTTCGGCCATTATTCATTTTCACATGGCTGATATTTGGTAAACCATGCTAGATGGCTAGACCATTACCTGATTACGAAAAGTGTGAGTTTTCGGGGGAGGATGCATACTGAAAATTTTTAACTTACGAATTCAAAATGGCCGACAATCAGCATTATTTACCTCGATAGGCCTGATATCAGGTAAACCGTGCTAGATAGCTAGACCATTACTATAAAACAAAATGTGACGTTTCGAGAGAGGATGCCTTTCAAAAACTTTCGACTCAATCGAATTCAAAATGGCCGCCTATCGCCACTATTTACTTTCACATTGCTGATATTTGGTAAACTGTGTTAGATAGCTGGACTATTACTATAAAACAAAATGTGAGATTACAAGAGAGGATGCATCTTGAAAAAAAATGACTAGATCAAATTCAAAATGGCCGCCTATCGGCCATTATTCACTTTCACATAGCCGTTTTTTTGGTAAACCGTGCTAGATGGCTAGACCATTACTATAGAATGAAATGTGAGATTTCAGCTGAGGATGCATCCTGGAAAATTTCGACTTGATCAAATTCAAAATGGCCGCCTTTAGGCCATTATTCACTTCCACATGGCCGATATTTGGTAAACCGTGCTAGATAGCTAGACGATTACTATAGAATGAAATGTGAGATTTCAGCTGAGGATGCATCTTGAAAAATTCTGACTCGATCAAATTCAAAATGGCTCCCTATCGGCCATTATTTACTTTCACATGCACAATATTTTGCAAACTGTGTTAGATGTTAGTCCATTACTATAAAACAAAATTTGAGGTTTCGGGGGAGGATGACTAATTTATATCGAACTCAAAATGACCGTAAATCAGCTATTAGTTACCTCGATTGGCCTGATATCGGGTAAACCGTGCCAGATAGGTAGACCATTACTGGGATACTGATTAGGATCATTAATTTCAATGGAGGTTTGCAATCTCTGACAGACTGTTTAGTTCTTATCTTACTCTTGGACTGGGCTTCTTAGACCTAGTTGTCTTGCGTCTTGTTGACCTAGCTTAGGACAACATTAAAAACCCTACACAAAATTGCTTAAATCAAATTCTAATTCGTCGCGGGAGCTCCTGGACTTATGTAGTCTTGTTAAATCTGTGAAATAGCCTACATTTCTGTGGAGTTTAATATCCGCGCCAAGCCCTGGGACGTCGGAGCTTGTTGCGACGGAAATTTGAGTCGGGTATCTCGGCAGGAGTGTAGTCACACTCAAGATGTTATCCGACAAAACCGGCAGAAAAATGGATACACGCGATGATCAGGAGATTACGAGATCAATTGGGAGCAGCCACAATTGGTGGTCTGCGCGGATCGCGAAGACGTCTTGCGACGTCTGCCCGGCATCGCGACGACGTCCCGCGGCTGCAGCGATACTCGTGATTTATAGGAAAAGACAAGCGTTCTAACAACAACATTTTCCGTCGGAAGTTTTACGCCCGTGTTTGCACGCACTTGTTCACCAGACAAAAACAAAAGCATATGTTTTTTCCTTGAGATTCACTTGCGATGTCTCGCGTTTTTCTCCCCGTAGTACGGAGGAGTATGAGGTGCACGTGGCAGGTGAAGTGGCGGTGAAGTGGCAGGCACAGGTGGCAAGTGCGTGGCAGGTGGCGATATAAAACCAATACATGCACCTTGTTGAACTATACTATAGATCCTATAAGTATAGGCCCCTTCGTAAAAACGGAAACTTTTAACAGTTCGATAACCGTCGCCCGCTATGTCGACAGTATGTACATGTATATTGACCGTCGTAATGAATTAGATAGGGATTCGTTTTTCTGCGCCTCTGAGCTTGTTTTTTTAAATAGCCAGATGCTTTCCGGATAGCGTACATGTATCTACTTTTGTACTAGTTTCCATGCTTGCGTCTGCATTCAACTTACATGGTAGGCCTATACTTGGAATAGAATCACAACTTATACCGATAGTTCTGCTTAGAGAGAGTGCAGTGACGGGAAGATATTTTATTCAGAGGATGACCAAAAAAAATCAATGACTTTCAATGCATTAATGTGGAGGGAGATATTAAATTTGTAAACGCTTATCTTCGAGTTGAATTTTTGAACCTTTATTGTAAATTGAGTACCATACGCACGATTTACCTCTTTTAGCAGATATTTTCTTTTCGGAGTTGAGTAGGCCCTATAGCCGATACGAGGGCACGGCCACGGTGTTACCCTTTTTAGCCTCCGTATACTGTTTTGTTCAAGTGCTAATGATCTACTCGTCATGACAGTACCTTCCAGTGGTAACGTAAACGGCTCCCAGGCACAAGACGTTGAATCAATGTTGGCTTAACGTTGGCCCACCGTCTACGACGTCGGACCAACGTTCAACCAACATTGATTTACCGTCTTGTGTCTGCTGGTGGGTACAAGAAGCGCACGTTGAGTCAACATTAAACCAACTCTGGGTCAACATCTCGTATAAGTTGGTTACTCATCGAAGGATATAGTATAATCAAGTACACTATACATTAATTAAGATTTAGGTGTTGCAGAGTGCACATGTCTTTTCAACCACACACCACAGTCACGGAATGGGTTGAAAAGTGCATAATTATTTTAAAGGGTGAAAACGTGGTTCACTAGTTCACAATGCACTCCGAAAAAATCACGCAATTGGTGCACTTGCAGTTGTGTCGTCACGTGACCGACCATATTTGCACAATCACGTGATCAGACCTATAATGAGCGACCCCTAGCGAGTAGCGCTGCTTTAATAT
>OZ024904.1:84311226-84468726 GCA_964017125.1 Flabesymbios commensalis | reverse complement strand
AACATCAGTTAGGCCTCAAATGACACGTCGAACAAGAGGGACATAGTCTGTTCGCACTTGCACTCAAAGACTTCTCAAAGGAAGATCTAATTGCCCTGTATATATATATCACATGGATCTAGATTCGAATCCCGTATCAAGAGAAGGACGCATGCTTCAATCATTGTTTCTAGCTCTGCATGAAAATGTCATGGATGACTTACCGAGCCATGCATAATAAGACAATTAGGCCTATGTGAAAAAGGTTGAATTGAGTTGAATTTTGAAAATCTATGTTATGCCAAGAACTCTATATTGTTTATACATTTTTGTTGCCTCAGCAGCTGCAGTTTTCATCCACGTCAAGTGTTGGATCGCTATAATAACGATTCAAACACTCCATGTAGATGAAAATATCCTATGTACCGGTCGGGTCAATAGTTTCGCTCGTATTCGCCAGAGGTCGCAGCAGATGTTTCCGGGTCACACAGGTTCTCGCATTCGCGTGCGCTCCTCTGTCGTACAAAGCCAAAAGACGGTAATTGTTCCCTTTTCAGTGCGCAGTTACTGCCTTTTGGCTTTGTGTAATGCAGCCTTCATTATTACGTCACGGCGTTTGTTTTTTGCATGAATAATTAAGCGGTCGATCACCAGGTGGGGCGAGCGTACGGAATGGCTGAGCGCCGGCCGCATGCAGGGTCGATAAGTGCTCCCATGCTGCGCGGCGCAAAAAGACAGCAGGACCCCCTCTGCTCGTTTGACCTTGATGACCCCTCCCCGCTTACCATCCCGACCCCGATGACCGTCTTCCGAGTGTATTATACCATCCCCCCCCTCCAAGGTCCACCGCATGCACCGAGGTTAGGTTTTTACTTGGAAAACTGAAAAACATTCATCCAATATTTTTTCAATGCTGTTCCACCGTTTAAGACGCTGACCCAACATTGATACAACAATGGTTGAACGCCTTGTAGGCCTATTTAGGTACCGGTACTTGGTTTTCCGCTGCATTGGTCAGACTTATCAGTGAAAAAATAAAGTCGGTTCTTGTGATACTGCGGTACTCAAATTAAAATTCATCAAAGTCAAGTGGGATTCTGTTAGTGTGAATTTAATTGACATGGTCTTTGGTCACCAAAATTATGGTTATTCGGATGAACAGGACTATTTATTTAATCAGCAAGTTTTATTTCATCAGCAAGAATTCATTGCTTTTGATGATTTTATTTATAGTGTGGATTAAAATAAAATTCTAATCCACATTATAAATAAAATCATAGTTGATTTGAAAATATAGGCCTAATATTAATGTAGGTGCGGGTAGAGGTCGTCCACCTGTGTAATGATCTCTGTCTGGCATATCACGTGGATTTTATGACTGCCGTCGAAAAAAGACGCTTTAATGGGAAAATGTTAGGTCAATAGGCCTAATCACCGATCCTAGCACTCAAACAGTGGATCTATAGTTTTTTACACTAGGCGGGAAACGTATGTTGTTGGCAAAACAGCGGCACAATGTTGAGCCGTTGTCCCCCCCCCCCCCCCCAATGTATGAGTCAACTCCGCCGCAGTTGTTGTTTTTCTACATTTGCGTGACTTCGTGGCTAGGGGGTGGTGCGCAATAGGTGGACCAGGTAGGAGGTGGGTGGTGGGGGGCCGCCGCCGCTGTGGTTGGCCTTGCCCCATATAACGGCGGCCGCCACCGGGGCAGTGTCAGTGTGGCAGCCACAGAGCCGGGGTCCGGGTCCCCGCGCGACACCCAGTTTCGACACCCCGGGTTCACTTAAAGACCGGCGGCACGTGGTGAACTTTTGAAATTCTCCCTATTCGGTGGACAAGGCCACCTCCAGTGACGTCAACTCTGCGAGGAGAATCAATGGCGCAGTTGGTCGAGAAAAGAAAGGATTATAAAACAGGCTACGTCTTTAGGCCACTGGAGTTTTCGCAGTTGAGACGTGGTCTGCTGTTTTCTACTAACGGACTTTATTCATCTAAGGATTCTTCTAGTTCCACACGGGAAATAACCGTTTGCAGCCTAGCGTCTGCAAATACCAAGGTGAATAGTTTGGTAAATTATGTATTTTATTAAAACGTTTAGTTTTCGCGTAGAAGTGAATAAAGTTATTTTGAACAACTCCATGATTTCTCAGACCAAATAGTATAGACGTAAGCCCAACATGGGCATTAAGATAGATATAGGCACAATAATTGCATTATTGTGACTGAAACTCATTATTGTGACTGAAGTCAAACTAAATGTTATCTAATGCTATTATTATTAGGGCATATTGTAAACTTAAAACAGCTGATAAAGGCTACGCTGCCTACATTATAATACTTTTTACTGGGGAGTAAATGATTATTTTTGATGTGGATTAATGTTGAAATTTATCGTGTTATTTAGGGCCTAATAGGCGCTACTGGCTCAACCAAGATGTGCTCTGAAAGTAATTTATTAGTCCACTTTTAAGAAAGTGTAGGTTCCGCTCCACTTTTAATAGAGTAGGCCTAAGTGTTTAATTATTATCTCCTTTCAGCATAAAATTTAATAAAGCGAAATGATGATTAGTTGCATTTAGGATTGGTGTCTCATTTGACCTTGTACTATGAACAAGTGAAGGGGGACCCCCTGATTCCAAGAAAGAGGTCCGAATGTTATCCACTGACGTTCTGGGAAAGCAAACACGTGTGTTCCAAGCAAATATGATTTATCGAGTCAATGCTGTTTCAATGTTCGGCCACCGTCTCCGACGGTGGCCCAACATTAAAACAGAATTGTCTGCTGGGATTTGTTTTGCCAAGGGATTCAGAAAGTTGGCCTAAAATTCAGACTTCGTGTGGTCAACATTGACCCAACTTTGGTTTGATGTTTTAGATGATGTGGTCGCCCAGAATTCAGACAGTGACGGGCGGGGTGGGGGTAGGGGGGGCTACATATCGTGTGCTGTCGTGTGACATCACGGCGACATCACGGCGACAGTTTTTCTGGGGGAGAACCCCCGCTCATTTGGTCGTGCGCGAGCTTGTTGTAACAGCATTATATCTAAAAATACTGAAGATGGGTCCTTCATGTGTGTGCCTTCCAGACTGGTCATTTGCGTGTGTGGGTGGATGACCGATGTTCACTTTAACGGCGCGGTCAGTAATGTAGCGGCGGTGAATGACGCCGGACGAGTTAGACTATGAACCTAACTAATGGGGTCGAATGGCCCAGTATCGGTTTTGATGGGCAGACGTTCAGGACCTGGTGATCATTTCAACTCTCATGATTCTACATTTGCGTCACAGAGTTCAGCGAACCACGTGGTCAGCCGCCTCGCCTCTCATTCATGACTGTCAGGGAATTCCTCTCGTATGACGTCATCCTCCATTCACCATGGCAACGAATTTACGCAGCAGCTGAGCTGCCGGTCATCGGTGAGTACTGTAACGAACATATTGATCCCGAAAACCAAAGTGTCGTATGTGCTACCCCTAGCAATAAGGCGAATTTGCTTGGAATGAAAATAGCTTGATGCGCCTCAATGGCAGCTCAGCTGTATATCTCCCAGGAGACTGAGTTGGAATTTGAATGATGATAGGCCTTGCTAAGTTACTCTCGATGTTCAGCGCTCTGAACAGCCTCCGGCTGGATACATGCGCTATATAAGATTTAATTCATTCATTCATTCATTTGTTAATAAGCAATCAGACTCAGACTCTGTTATTTGTCCTACACATATACATCTTAAACAAAATATTGAAAGTAAACAACAGAAAAATCAAAAAAATATAAACATGTACGACAGGAGACCTTCACTAAGACCTATTGATCGCTAGCGTGAAGGCCACCTATGTATAACTATCCTTAAGTTTAACAAGTATTTGTAATTATTTCTTTTCTAACAAATGCATTTATTAGAAAAAGAAATAACCATCACAATAAAACATTTTTTCATAATATAATATACGACTCTGTTTATATGCATACAATACATATACAATTACCTGCGCACATGCATACATACACATATACATACATACACATATACATACATATATATATATATATACATACATATATATATACATACATATATATATATATATATATATATATATATATATATATATATATATAATATATATATATATATGTATATATATATACATACACATGCACTTGCCAATACATACATATAACCATATATATCCATATACGAACACTTGATGACAATCAATCATGACTATTTTTAGAGCGCCCTTATTAGCTTTTAATAGCTACGAAAAGGCGTTTTACATCAATTAAACTTTGTAAACTATAAAAACAGAATTTTTTTTTTTCGTTTTTTGGTAGATTTAAAGTCTACTCTGCTCGAATTCCAGGGATGGGCAGGAGAAAGGAGACCAGTCGCAAAAAAATGTTGTTGTTTGGTGCTCTGAATAGTATATTTTAGATATTTGCATTCTGTCGCCAAAAGTGGGGACTTGACGACCATTTTCCCACGTTCTGCGACGTTGGCCAACATTGGTCAAACAGTGGGTCAACGTCTCGTGTTTGCCGGCCTAGCAACCCGTTTGGTGTGCCAAGTGAAATTTTGCGTGCACGTTGTATGCGTGTGCGCGCACAGACGTACATTATTCGCCGTCGTCTGACAGATCGAACTCAGCCGAAAAAAACAAGCTGCTAAGTTTTTCCCCAATCTACTCCACAGGTCGCTGCGTACGTATTCGTCATTAACCTATTTTATCTGTTTCATTTTCCCAGCGTGTTTTGACCAGCCTTCATGCTGCCGTGCAAAGCCAATAGGTAGTGAAGCTTTTTTACCCCTCAGTCATTAAGGCTGTGGGGTATAGTGATCACCAGAGGCGGGCGGGCGAACGGGTGGTCAGAAATTGAGCTCTTACTAAAAAGTTAACTAATGAATTTTGTTTATTTTTTACAGACATGACCTATGTTGCTGGGCAATTCATCCCATATATATTTTTTTGGGGCACCAATCCATAAGCGGCCATTTTCCAAGATGGCCGCCTAAAAAGCTTGTGGGCACGATAACTTATGAACCGTTAGTTGGATTGCATTCAAATTTGGTATGGTTGTTTTCTGATGATCTGATTACCTTTTGAGATAATCAATTAAAAACAAAATGGCTGCCGCAGCCATTTAAGAAAAATTGACATTGTAGTAGTCGGGGTCATTTTTTTCTCATTAGTTCTTGATATTAATGGAAAGAGCCTACGGGCCATATATTTTTTTTGATACCAAGCCATAAGCGGCCATTTTCCAAGATGGCCACATAAAAAGCTTGTGGGCACGATAACTTATGAACCGTTGGTTGGATTGCATTCAAATTTGGTATGGTTCTCTAGGAATTTCTGATGATCTGATTAACTTTTGGGATGGATCCATTAAAAAATAAAAACAAAATGGCTGCCGCAGCCATTTAAAATAAATTGACATGGTGGTAGTGGGGGTCATTTTTTACTCATTATTTCTTGATATTGATGGACAGAGCCTACGGCTGATCGGCCTAATTTACAAGTAAGGGACGCGCCATTAGATTATAGGGAGGAGGGGGCTAGAAGAAATATGAAAAAAAGTTTGTCGCCACGAAAGTTTGTTGAAAATGTGGGCAGAGAAAAATTGTTTACTGAATTGATCAAAAAATGTGTTGACCAGGAGAAACCAGCAAATGATTAGACGTACAGAATAGAGAAGGCATACGACAAAATATGATATTTCCGTTCTTCAACGAAACATAAATAAAAATTTGTCGGACGTTTATTGTCAAAAAATATGTCTTTTTGCTAAGGTAAAAAAAATTGTGATCAACAACAACTATAGCCTGTTTGCTGCTCACACCTTCCCCGAAGCCAGAAGATAAACCACAAACAATATCTTAGCCTATCACCCCCATTCCACGCGATACAAGCTTTGATTTTTGACAATCTATTGCTATATTTAACGTATAGGCCCTTCGTACATGCATCATGAAGGCCTGGTAGGCTCCTCGTGTTGGCTCGACGTCAGGGTTCAAGTCTTGGCGGTGTCATACTGCGCCTATGTCTCGTTTACTATATAGCAGGAATAATAATTATCATCAAGTGCATTTCTGATAGGCCTAGGCCTACTAGTGATATAATAGTAGTGCGCATATTATTATTATAATCTATATCGTGACACGTCCCCTACCCACTGGGCACACGACGTTGTTGCGATGTTGAATCAACGTCATCGACGTTGATTCAACGTCACAACAACGTCGTGTGCCCAGTAGGTAACAGGCAGCATATCGTAAATGCCAACCTCTGAAATGAGTGTGGCGCAATATCACAAGAGGTGAATTTATAGAACAGACACATATCAAATGTATAACTTATTTTCAGACAACAATATCGCTGCCCTTCAGGTAGAATAGAACCATACGCAAATAAATTGCCTGAGCTGACTGCTGTAACGCTGGGCTATCATCGATACAGCATTGGGCTAGCATCGCTGATAAAGCAGACAGGGTGTGGTGCACTCCTGTAATGACCTTGTTTATCTCTTGTTCTGGCCTTGACCTTGTTTAACGTCTCGAACGGTATTAGTTTGCTTTGTCCGGACGGGGACGAGGGGGTAGGGGTGGGGTAGTGGTCGAATGGGTCGTGTCGGAAAAACAGCACCACTGACGCCCCATAACCGATAGATACTGCAGGGATCGAATTCCGATGAATCGGTTTATGGAAAGTCGGTGGTGTTAAAAATTATGCAGCAATTATATAATTACGGGAGGTTGATCAGTACCATAAAAAACTGTAGTTAGAAGTCGCTTTCGACAACTTTATTTTGTATGCGATTTCATATTTTATTATGTGGTGAATAGCCTTGGCCTACTCGTTATGCATGTAGGCCCATATTGCACTAATTGCGGTGTAATGCTTGCGACGCTGGGCCGTCACTGCGCCGGCACCGGGACTATGTCACGTTTGTCCTGATACTGCTGTCAACACCTCGTAACACGCGCCGAGCACGTGATACTACAGTGGAACATGGCTTCGACTCTAGTCTACCCCTTATATGCTATCCCAGCAAACACAAAACATTTGTATAACATTTGCACAACGTCGGCCCAACGTCTTCGACGTTGGGCCAACATTGTGCAAATGTTATACAAATGTTTTGTGTTTACTGGGTTCTGAGCTCACTCACTGTGACTTCCGATATTTTTCGTCGCTTACTTTTAGCGCGCCATTCATCAGAAGAAATATCGCTGACTGTGTCTTGCCTGTTATGGACAATCGCTTCAAACCGCTAATTAATAGTAAGCCCCTCAATAAATCACATTTAAATTTCAGGTCCAGTATATAGAGTCTACAGTACACCGATTTCATTTTATGTTGCAGGCGATTTCGTTTTTTTTCAATTTTAAGTCTAAGAACTATTTAAAAAAATAGTTAAATACGTAGGCTATATAGGATTTTCGCATTGTTTTTTTTCACTCGTGGTAAATTCACAAAAATAAATAACTGGCATTAATTAGGCCTACAAAAAATAACAAACGGGACCAAAAATCGAATTTAAGTGTTTAATTAATACGTATTGACTTAGTGATACAATCCCCCAAAATTAACCCTTATACAATTTGTTGTTATAAACCGTGGGGACCAAAGAGTTTTTCAATTGGAAAATGATCATCAATGTCTTAGGTGACTCTTTCCGCTTCATTTCTACGACCAGTAGGCCTGTAAGGTGACTCTTTCCGCTTCATTTCTTCGACCAGTAGGCCTGTATAAATGTTTAACTCCCTCAGTGCGGGGATCGACTTTCGACGTAGGTCTAAAGTTGGTTCCCGAACTGAAAGGGTTAAAATTAAATGCTTAGTTTGTCCAGCACTGTACCAACGAGGGAGGGCAGAGAATGTCCTCGCTGGTACAATGCTGGACTAACAAATTATTAATTCTTATTCTCACGACTCTGGGCTGTATTCAGCCGTCACGACATCGCATGATAAATACATTCTCGTTCTCTTTGTTCTTAATAAGTTCTGATCGCATCCACTTTTCTGGGCCTGAAAATAGATCTCTCACGACTGAAGTAGACAGATCAAAATAGACGGCTATTGTTTCTATTTGCGTCGTTATAATGCGGAATATTTATCATACATCACTCTTTATTGTAGGCATGTGTTTTTTTTATATTAATTTAAAAAGTATTAAATTGCATAGATCCATTTACTTATTATACTATTTTAAATGTGATAATTATAGTTATTATTTTGAACAGGAATGGCAATTTATCAGCCCTTATTCAACACCGTGTCATTATTTCATAAAAATAAAATAATACGAATCAAATTATTAGAAATGTCCATGGAATATCAACCACTTTATCTTAATTGTTATCAAAATAAATCGTCGCCTCGGAGCTAAAGGATCCTATCTGCCACTCTGACGAGTGTCAGATAGGATCCTTTAGCTCCGAGGCGACGAAATGTTACACGTAGGCCTTACACTGATAGGATCAAAAACACACCATATAATATCGGGTTTTAACCGTTTTTTACGCTAGGCAAGGTCTCGCACCCGCACCAATGATGACTTAAAGGGACTCAATCAGGCTGAAATCATAAAAAAATCTGTGATTTCATTTTGGCTTCTTAATATGACCATATGATGTAAACATGTCCATAGACTAGAACTGCAAAAGTTTTTAATTTTTGGGCCCCGCATTCACCAGTTAGTCTAGATACAGAGACGAAATTCGCGTATTTCTTATTTTGGACATGCATGTCCGAAATAAGAAATCGGGGACATGTAAGTTTACATCATATGGTCTTATTAAGAATCCAAAATAAAATCACCGATTTTTTGACGATTTTAGCCTGATTGAGTCCCTTTAACGTTGTGCCAGGGTCGGAGACGATGGCCCGACATTAAGCCATCATTGGTCAGAGTGTCGGGACCTTGCGTAGGGAGGATAGTAACATGACAATCGCGCATTTGAGAGTCACTTGACCTTGTTATGAAATAGTTTTAAAATGACCATATAGAGTCATGACGATGGTTTTTCCCAGAAATTTGATATGACGCTGGGTTTATAATAATCCAACATTGGGCTAACGGTTTCTTGTTTGCTGGGACTGATTGTATCAATTTTCGTCACGATCTGTTTTGTCAAGATACCGATCAACGATTATTACCGGAATAGGTTCAGTGCTGGGCCAACGTCTGTGCAGTTTGCCCGCCTTTGAACCAACATTGATCAATCGGTGTGTACAGTCTGTTTGTGGTGTGTCAACAGTCTGCCCAACGATTTCAGCCACAATTTCAGCCACAGATTGACCGCGTACAAAATCGTGGGATATTTCTTTGGACGGTCATTACATATCTAAGACTTGTCCTCGAATAATCAGATTGAGAATGATATTTCTATGCCATTTCGTTATAGGTTTGGCTGTCTGATTTGTGTCCACAGGTTGAATGAGTGTTAACCCTTTAACCGCCAAATTATTTAATTTGAATTTCCACCCACTTGAAGTTGTGTCTCGCTGACGCGATCCACAACTTCAAGTGAGTGAAAATTATTCAGATTTGACAAAATGGAGGTCAACTGTTTTCAAATATTGCTGATTTATGTCACATTTTATCTTTAACATGTTTAAAAGGTGGTACTTCATGTGCTAATAAAAAATGAAAACCCGAATATATGCGGCACCGGCGGTTAAAGGGTTAATAGCTTCTGTAGCCCAGCCAAAACGGACGTTGAACGTATGTGGCCCCATCGTGTACGATGTTGGCCCAACATTACGATAAACATAGCTTGTTTACTTGGAAATGATACTGAACAAAATAGGATAATAAGATCAACATGACGTGTGTAAACAAATTTTGCTTGAAATGTTGCCAAGATAAAAGAGGGCCTGACAGAACAAGAGCGCCTACGTCACACCCACAGTAGATATCTGCATGTGCGACCATGGAGCTAAATGATGCGCCAATGTTGACCCAATGCTGGGCTAATGTTGGCCCAGCGTCGTAGACGGTGGGTCAACATTAGCCCAGCATTGGGTCAACATGTCGTGTTTGCTGGGCAGCTAACACTAGGCATTGACCCAAAGTTGTTTTAATGTTGGGCCGACGTCGAAGACGGCGGACGAACATTAGAACAACATTGGGTCAATGCCTCGTGTTAGCTGTGAATACATTTTTTCAACCCTAAGAATATATACGATGAAATATTTTTTAAATTACTCAGATTTGGCAAAACACAAGATTTTCAAATGAAACTGGGAACTGAAAAATATAGGCCTCGTATTAGCATGATTAGCAAGCTGTTTATTTCAGAGTGTTGAATAGGACCGACTGTTTTTGCAGTTTTATAGAAAAAAATCAAAATAGCGATCCAGAAGTTTGTAGTATGTATTCCGTGAAAATCAATAGCCTTGACCTGCAATGTTTTCACCTAGCAATCTAATACAATGGAGTATGGGGCAGGGGACTTATATAACATTACTTTCACCGAGTAGCCATTCAAAAGGGTTTCCGGTGACGTCACTGCGTTTTACAGAATACTGGATTTTAAAGGCGGCAGTAACTGTGTACTTGAGAAGTAAGCAGTTACTGTTGTTTGTCTCTTGTACCACACTGTTCTACCCAAATTAGCAGCACTGAGTGTTATTTGGTTTGGGGCACGGTGACTGTTCTGGACGGTTCTGATTGGTCAATCAGGCCGGCACACCCGAGTCGTGGTTTCAAACCGGAAGTTTGTCGTGATTCAGCAAAACGTTGTTTTGTCGCCCGCATCCTGCCTCGATGACAGTCGGTACCCGCGGGCTTTGTTGCGTGGCCGCCAGTGGCCATAATAAAACGTTCGGCCAATGTTGGTACAATGCTGGCCCATCGTCTTCGACGCTGGCCCAACATTGTACCAACATTGACCGAACGTTTCTTGTTTGCTGGGTACCAGTATATCATTAAGGTTGTGTGAGCTTGTGAGAGTCCAGATTTTCTTGTGCCAATTATGTATTTTACACCGCTTCGCCGCCGGTCAAAACGAGGCTGTGAATGAAGGGTACGTGAGAATTTATTGTACAGGCGATGATGAAAAGTCACGTGCAAACAGAATCCGTATACGTCACCAAGATTCACTTATTTTTTATTAGAACTGTTAATTACTAAAGATTGCATTGGATTGTGCAGCGACAGGCTTTTGAAGTTTATAATTATACCAATTTATTCGGAAAACTCATTTGATTCATTTCTATATAATAAAATACCCGGTACGTAATTTTCCTTAAAACTGACGCGTAGTCAAATATTTTAAAATTTAAACCAGTGTAGAATAATTTTCAAGGTACAGTATGTTTTATAGTATATTTTCTTAATAATACGTTAACAATAAAACATAACGTTAACAATAAAACATAAGTATATTCGGAATATTCACCAGGGCCCGTATTCTCGTACAAGTTACGATATATCGTAGGCTTCTGATTGGTCGAGATGGCCTGGTTCTGCACTATACTATAGGCCAGTTTAGATGCTGGGTGCACTATTCCATATGATTGCTGTATTTAAGATAGTTTTGCATGTTTTTTTTTACTTTGACGAATAATCTGCACATTTTGGAGGATGCAATTCATCATGTGTTTTATTTGATGGGAGAGTGTGATTAACTGTTACCATGGCAATCTGTTTTCACCTCTCACAGTGACCTCTGACCTCAGACTCTCGCCATTCCTCGCGGCGATACACACGTGACTCCTTTACTCATGTGATTTATTTGACCTTCTCACGGATGTACAAGGGGAGGCGGTATGGAGTCTATCCTTCCTATAACCAAGAACGTTCTTGCTATAACCTAGCACGAAATCCACTTTGCTTTTGAGTATAATAATATAAAAGTAAAGTTATTGTCGCATTTTGAAAAAAAGTTCTCGATTGTTTCATCGCCCAAACCAAGGAGGTTATAATTAAAACCTCCTTGCCCAAACTAAGCAAATATTCGAAAGTATATTAGATATGTAATATATGTATCAAAATAAGGCTGGTGTAGGGTTTATCTGCTGTACAAATAATGCAGCCTGCATTAAGAAAGCAGGAAAAAACGATATTTCTATATATTTTTAAAAGTTTAACCCTTTCACCACTGAAGCCCGTTTTTATGTGCTGAATGCTATGGCATTCAGCACACAAAAACGGGCTTCAGTGGTGAAAGGTTTGAGTAAGCGCCATGCACTATTACAGCCAACGCAAACACTGAAATCATTGTCGTGACAAACTGGTGACCCCCGTCTCTTTGTATAATGACGTAAATAAATGTCTTGACTAGCCAAGAGAGCATGCAGGCCTAAGTTTTTATTTAGCCTAATTAGAATCGAAATAAAGGTATTTTCTCATCGAATAATCAATAAGAGTGAAAGGCGACTAAACTTAATATTGTTTTAGGCCTACTTTTTTTGGTGACCAAATAAATAATACTTTAAAAAAAATTAAAGCAAACCAACATTTGGTCATAAATGAGTATAGACCTACTAATTGGTAGCGGATAAATTTGTTTTCGCAATGTTTATTTCATCCCAGACAGAAAATATCTGCGGACCAGTCGATGTCGCACGACCTCGCCTTCCGCCGACCGATTGTCAAAACTGATAAGTGGGCGATAATATGCATGTTTTACGATGTCTCACTTGCCGCCGCCACGACCCCCGCTCACACGGGACGTCGTCCCGGCGACGGCTTGACGACGGTCCGCCGTCGGAGACGACGGACCGTCGTCGGCCCCGGGCTGTTCTCTGCCTACTACATTATTATGATGTTCGTGGCTGTTCTTCACCACCTGCCGCCCCGGGGCCGCGGAACCGCCGTCCTCGGCCAACACGAGGCATTGGAACAATGTTGTTCTAATGCTGGTCCACCGTCTACGACGCTGGCCCGGCATTACAACAACATTAGGTTAATAGTATCAACATGTTTACGCCGTCTCTCGTGTCGTCACTGCCAATGAAATCATTAGTCTTGTCGGCGCCGTCGTAGCCGGTGCTGTTTTTTGCTATTGATATTATAGTATATAGACATGTAAATCCTACGCTGTCGTCGCATATGGTAAATGCTATGATAGAACTTGAATGAATTATTAGGGGAGACTTGAATGTGTTTCGCCACATTTTTATAGAGGATTGAAAGGTGTTGTGGATTTCTGTCGTTGTAACGTTATTGCGACTTCTACCAGTTTGCGTAATGTGATTTATGCTATGTATATAGGCCTACTGACAGTCATTTTGATTGACGCTTTTATCCACACCAATCTTTGTAAATTACTTTGTAAATTTAGAAAACGTTCACGAATTATCTGTATGTGATCACCTCATGACCAAAGATCACTTTTCCGAAGAGGAACTTGGTCTAGAAAAATTGAAGGCTAATTTATGGATATAAATAAGGTAAATACAATAGTTGTGCAACAAATTGTCCTAAATAGGTCTAATATGAAAGAGGCGTATATTTATCTCCAGAAACCATGGAAAACAAGGTGTCGTATTTGCCACTGAAACGAGTGGCACATAGGACACTCTGGCTCCTTGGGGTCAATATGACTGGAGGGTGGACAGTCTAGCTAAGCCTAGTGAGTTTTGGATTATAATAATAAGATCGACTTTTTTATGTTTTCAGACAGACGTATCCAACACAGGCTAAAAGAAAACATAGATCGAAGACAATCGAATGAACAACAGACTGCAGAAAACTCGGGTACACCCTGACAGTCCACACGGTCCGGGCGGTGGAGCACCATACCATGTGTGAACCTGGTTTCGTGAAATTTGCTTCATCCAGACAGGAGGCAGACAACATTTTTTTAAATAGCGCTCCGTGAGAGAGATCCACGGTCGAAAACCATGTATATGCGAGTAAAATTATTATTGTAGGTGAAGTGTGGCCGATTCTATCAATCCCATTTAATTTTGTGTCTTGGACCTGCAATCACCATGCGAAAAAGTCTCGTGAATTTGTGCGGGTGCGAGCTGTGGCTGAAAATGTCGGTCTAACCTTTACCTGCCAATCTTGAATCCGTTTTATTAACCGATTAAATCACTGTTATATCGGGAATAAAATGACTGTTCAAACATCAAGATTTGTGAACGTCTGGTCTCAAATTAAGCAAATAACAGTAATTTTCGACCATTTGAGGTTGTGGATCGCGGTAGCGAGACACAACCTCAAGTGGTTGAAAATTTAAATAAATTAACCTGGCAGGATGAGGGTTGAGTCGCATTTAGGGCTGGGACGATGTCCGGGTAGCTTACGTCTGACAACAGCGGCACGCAGCGACCTGAAACTACGATGGCTGACAGCGGACGCGATTGAGACAACTACCACTACGAGGGCCTGCGCATCGCAAACAGGATGGGGATATCTGCGCAGCGCAGTCTGCGACACCCCAGAGTTCAAAAAGTATCCGCCCGATAAGGTGCAAGGTCAAACCGGAAGTTATGACCTATATTGCCGACACCGGGGCCCCACGGTTTCGTAATTTGCTGACGTTCCCTCGGTATACGTACAACGACGTTGATCCAATGTTGGTTTCATGGTGGTCCACGTGGACCAGCATAAAATCAACATTGGGTCAACGTCTGCATAGGGCCGGGATACCGCGCCTTTTCTCGAAATCGGTCTTGTTCGGTCACGTGCGCGAGACAATGACAGATAAGCAGCGTCTGCGCAGTTCGTCTCCATATCTGGGTTAATCTATCCGACAACCGAGATACTCTCACCCCATACCTCGAGTACTTCAAACTGGAGAATCGAAACCTAATGATTAATCCCGCAAATATTACGACTTTCTGATACACATATGCGATAATCTACCGTAAATTCAGGTGACCTACCCTAAATTAATACAAGTGATCCACCGCAAATTCAAGTTATCCACCGATTCGACAGAGGACAGACAAGTGATCTAAATTTCGCGTCAGATATCGGAACAAAATTATTGTGGGATCACCATTTATTTTATTCAAAAACATAACGGAGAATATTATAGGAATAGGCCCTATCGTTAAAATTACTAAACCAATATCGGAGCTACTAAAATGTGAAGGTTGTGCGGGGGGAGGGGGTGGTTGAGCAATTTTCTAGTGCGAAATTTTACTGTTTCATATAATAGATCTTCTTAGTATAATAGGTCTTCTAAAGATACTCTATCTGGGAAATTAAAGGGCAAATTGTCTCCACTTCAGTGACAATCCTATTACATCCGCAACGGCCTGTTTAGTGAGAATGGATTGTCTTTTAAATCTACCCTTGTGACTACTGTCCCGGGAAATTATTTTGCATTCTTGACCTCTGGGTCAGGTCAACGGGTTCACCCTCCCTTATAAGTCTTGATTCATATCCACAAGAGGTCATTATAGCTGCGCATTATTTAATGTTATAACCATCACTACAGTCGGTTGTGATAAAAATTATGACATTATGAAACGACGCTATTTGGGTGAAAACATATCTAAAATACTCCTTATCAACACCAGGATAGTCAGTTGTACGTCTTCATATTAAACAATCCATAACCAATCCACAATATCGATCGTGGGGATTCTGTTCGCGAATTTTTAAACATGACTCATGTAGGCCTATCGGTGTCCCAGGATGAAAAGGGTCATTGAGGAATGACAACGTGATTATTTTAGCTCGGTTGGGCGTGCTGTGGTATGTCCGTTGTGACAGAGGGGCCATTTTTGTAGCGCCGTACAAAGGCAAACAGCAGTAACTGCTTACTTTAAAAGTAAGCAGTTACTGCTGTTTGCCGTTGTTGGGCAGTGTTATGTAGGCCTACATCACGGCAAATCTGACTGTACTTGTTCGCAGGCCTGACAAAGGCCTGACGCCCCACCCAGGCCGCGGCGGAGGGTCTGCGGTCGTCCAAAAATGCTGCTCCATTATCAAAACCGATGATTCACCTCTTATGACGACTGTGCAAATAAGCGGCTCTCGCACGCATGCGTACTTGGCAGCTTACGACCATTGTCTCTCTGGGTGCTAGTTAACCGGAAGTGGTCCTTCTCAGTCAAACGGTTCGACGCCGGTCCAGCGTTGTGCCGAAGTTTGTCGGTTTGTCCGTCTTGTGGTTGATCTAGTCACACAGTCTTGTCCTTTACTAGAATGAATCAACACTGAAAAGCCACCCAGCAGTGATATTAAAGGACGAGCCTAGCCACCACGATAACCGGACGCTCACAAATCACAGCTTCCTGTTGGTATTATTTGAATCGCTCGGCCAATCAGGGGGCACGACAGTGATTGATAAACCCCCCCCCCACACCCAACCAATTTCTGAGAAATGCGCGCGGTGCACGACGGGATCGGCGGACGGTGTCGCCTCTGGTGGCGGTCACCTCGACTATAAACGGAGGTGACGTGAAATCCCGCCTCACTCTCGCGCACGCTCGCGCATGGACGAGAACACACAGAGACTCGCAAACAGAGACGTTCAAGTATTTCACAAGCCGGATGTAGTACTGCTATAGGCCTACCATTAACATCACATGGTGTAACATTATACGTATACATATTGACATATTCTGTATGCACTATACTGGATAGCCTAAGTGTACATAAAAGTGGATTTTTTACTTCACTCGGGAGACTTGTGCTAAAATGGATACTGACGACATCACCATAACTTGGTGAATTTGTGGATTCATTGAGGGATTTCACTTGAATGGATATATTGTGGAGAGTGAAACATTCAAAGAAGAGTATCAACGCTGTGCAACCCTGTCCTAATCCCGTGATAAACCCTTAGAACACTGATGTCGACTACAGTAGACATTTTGTGTTTTTTATTAGCACCTGTATAATCAGTTGTCAAGTCAAACATGCTTCCGATCTTGAAACACTGATATATGTTGGGACTTAAATTTCCAGAATCACACACATTTTCAGTCACTTGAAGTTGTGTGTCGCGATAGCGAGACACAACTTCAAGTGACTGAAAATTTAAATTAAATGTCTCAGTGCTCTAGGAGTTAAGGCAGCGTTGACCCAACTGTAGCTGTGAATTGACATTGATTCAACCTTGGACTTGGAATTTTCACAGCCCATTAATTTTCCAGCGTTATTGCCCGACCGGTTGCCTCGCCCATACTTCCAGATGCATAGGCCTACCTCGCAAAACCACAAATATCTGGCCAGATTCCGTTATATTATTACAAGGGACTACTTCGGTGACCGGGGATTTCCAGGGGGAATTTTCATCCACACCTGCTCGTACGCCGCCCACGCGCCTGTGGTGCGGATGGACTTAGATAGACTTTGGATAGTCTCCCAAATAAACACGGGAACGCTGGAATCTGGTTGTCATGGATACGACCCCCTGTGCAGTTGATGTGTGGACTTTATTTTGTTGAATTATGTCTTGTCTGATAATGTACAGGGATATCCCTTTGTTTTCAATCAGGATTTAGCTTCATCTGAACACCGGAACTTCATCAAATGGGTGATCATCACCGGAGAGCGAGATGGATCGGTCAACACGAGGCGATGAGCCAATGCTGGTTTAATGTTGGGCCAGCGTCGCAGACGATGGACAAACATTAAACCAGCATTAGCTCAATGCTGGGTTGTACCATATGAAAATATCAACTCTTTAATTGCTGGAGATTTTAAATTTAAATATCCGTGGAATTCTAACTTTTTGTTCACATCGAGTCATGGATTTGTGGTTTTATATGAGCAAAGACTACTGGTATGTCGACGAATCATTTCGTATCCACCAGGTGTCATTTTTTTTTTAAAAAAGTGAAATCTTGCAAGACTTATAGTACCATTTTGAAACATTATTCTTTTTTATCGATAAATTATCTGAATATATTTTGTATCCACATGCGTGATGAATCACCACGGCCAGTCACGGGATTTGGACAAAACATTCAATACTCCAGTGCGCAAAGGGTTGCGATGTGCGTGGGAGTACGGCTACTATAAGGCAAGTAGGAGGAGGTTACAGAACAGCTTACAAGTCGGGGAATGTCTGATCCGGATGATCCCTATCCAGGAGGGATCCCCCCCCCCCCCCAGACGGACAGGCAGGGATCTCCGGAGTCCCAGACAGACGTCCCGAGCTGAGCGCTGATCCTGTGAGAGGCGCACGTGTCAGATTGTCTCCAGTATATTTGGGGTTTCGTTGGGCATAGTGTGATCATGCACTCACAATGCCCTTTGAAATCCGAACTATGCCTGGAATGTTCGTCTCGGGCACGCTACGTGAAGAAGAGGCGACTGGATGAGACGACGTCCCCGATTGGTCAAGGTAAGTAACACAAAAGAGGAAATGGCCAATCCATACAAATATTAAATACAGGAAATTTCCTTAGCATTAAATCTTCAATATGTAAGCATTTGCTTACATTAAATTTTGAGTTTTTCCCACGGTAAATTGCAAGAAAAATGCCGAGTTGTGTGAAGTAATTGATTTGAAGTCCCCACACATGGCTATGCCGCTAATAGTAAAAGGCAAACGGCAACGACAGCGTACTTTTCAAGTAATCAGTTACTGTCGTTCCATAATATACTGCTCCACAAAGCCAAAAGGCAGTATCTGCTTACTTGTAAAGTAAGCAGATACTGCCTTTTGGCTTTGTAGGCAGTATAGCTATATGCGGGGACTTCAATTACTCATACAACTGTACTATTGCTCTACCAATGCTCAGATGTAAAGATTTTTGACTCTGTTAATTTCCCTATGGAACGAGATCTATACGCCCGCCGTTGCCATTGCATAAGCAATGGAAACTTGATAACTCTTACGTTAACGTAATCTGTATGAATGACGTAACTGACCCTGCCACAATTTTGTGGTCAGGATCGGGAATTCCCTGATACACCCCCACATCCTGTCGGACCACCTGCTGCAGCGCCACGAGAGACGTCCAACTGACGGCTGGATGAGGAACTAAACGAAAATGTATAAACCCAATAAATTGAGTCATCAACTAGGGCTGACTGCTTAATGTCTATTATTAGCTCCCGCCGTCACCGTAGGTGAGCGAAGGGAGCTATGGATTCTACCTCCGTTTTTTTTTGGCCTCTTCTTTTGCCTATAACTTTGTGAGAAAATAAGCTAGGATAACAATTTTTGGTATGTGGGTTACTTCCAGGTGGCTAATGGACGGGTTAAAATATTTTTAATCTGAATTCAATACGCAAGGTTGCAGAGGAGAAAATGATGATGTGACGGCGTTGGGCCGTTGGGCCGTTGGGCCGTCCGTAAACAATTCGTTTCCGGAGCATATCTCTGAAAGTACTTGTCCGATTGTCTTCAAATTTTACACACAACACCCCTAGGGGGTCTAGTTGTGCCTTTTGGGGTATTTGAACTTTGACCTACTTCTGGTTCAGAACTATGACCTCTTTAGACGTTTTGACGCGCACTTCGTTTCCGGAGCAGATCTCGAAAAGTACTGGGCCGATGACAGTCATATTGCACATACATGTTCTCTAAGGTCCCTAGTTGTGCCTTTTCAGGTTTTTGGACCTTGACCTTAAAGTTGACCCAGCACTTTGACCTAATTTATAACATCGGTAAATCCGACTGAAAGATTTTGCGGAATATCATGAAAACCGCTCAAGATAGCTACACCATTACTATAAAACAAATTGTGAGGTTTCAGGAGAGGATGCATCTTGAAAAATTTCAAGTCGATAAAATTAAAAATGGCCGCCTATCGGCCATTATTCACCTCGACAGGCCTGATATTGCGGAATATCATGAAAACCGCTCAAGATAGCTACACCATTAATATCAAATAAATTGTAAGGTTTCAGGAGAGGATGCATCTTGAAAAATTTGAAGTTGATAAAATTCAAAATGGCCGCCTATCAGCCATTATTCACCTCGACAGGCCTGATATTGTGGAATATCATGAAAACCGCTCAAGATATCTACATCATTACTATAAAACAAATTGTAAGGCTTCAGGAGAGGATGCATTTTGAAAAAATTCAACTCGTCCAAGTTCAAAATGGCCGCCAATCGGCCATTATTCACATTCACATGGCCGTTATTTGGTAAACCGTGCTAGATGGCTAGACCATTACTATAAAACAAAATGTGTGATTTCAGGAGAGGATGCATCTTGAAAAAATTTGACTCGATAAAATTCAAAATGGCCGCTTATCGGCCATTATTCACTTTCACATGGCCGTTATTTGGTCAACCGAGCTAGATGGCTAGACCATTACTGTAAAACAAAATGTGAGATTTCAGATGAGGATGCATCTTGAAAAAATTTGACTTGATCAAATTTAAAATGGCCGCCTTTTCGGCCATTATTCATTTTCACATGGCTGATATTTGGTAAACCGTGCTAGATGGCTAGACCATTACCTGATTACTATAAAACAAAGTGTGAGTTTTCTGGGGAGGATGCACCCTGAAAATTTTTAACTTACGAATTCAAAATGGCCGACAATCAGCATTATTTACCTCGATAGGCCTGATATCAAGTAAACCGTGCTAGATAGCTAGACCATTACTATAAAACAAAATGTGACGTTTCGGGAGAGTATGCCTTTTAAAAACTTTCGACTCAATCGAATTCAAAATGGCCGCCTATCGGCCACTATTTACTTTCACATTGCTGATATTTGGTAAACCGTGTTAGATAGCTGGACCATTACTATAAAACAAAATGTGAGATTACAAGAGAGGATGCATCTTGAAAAAAATTGACTGAATCAAATTAAAAATGGCCGCCTATCGGCCATTATTCACTTTCACATAGCTGTTATTTGGTAACCGTACTAGATGGCTAGACCATTACTATAAAACAAATTGTGAGATTTCAGGAGAGGATGCATCTTGAAAATTTTTGACTTGATCAAATTCAAAATGGCCTCCTATCGGCCATTATTCACTTTCACAGGGGCGATATTTGGTAAACCGTGCTAGATGGCTAGACCATTACTATAGAATGAAATGTGAGATTTCAGCTGAGGATGCATCTTGGAAAATTTCGACTTGATCAAATTCAAAATGGCCGCCTTTAGGCCATTATTCACTTTCACATGGCCGATATTTGGTAAACCGTGCTAGATGTTAGTCCATTACTATAAAACAAAATTTGAGGTTTCGGGGGAGGATGCACCCTAAGTTTTTAACTAGTTTATATCGAATTCAAAATGACCGTAAATCAGCTATTAGTTACCTTGATTGGCCTGATATCAGGTAAACCGTGCCAGATAGGTAGACCATTACTGGGATACTGATTAGGATCATTAATTTAAATGGAGGTTTGCAATCTCTGACAGACTGTCTAGTTCTTATCTTACTCTTAGACTGAGCTTCTTAGACCTAGTTGTCTTGCGTCTTGATTTTAGACCTAGCCTAGGACTACATTACAAACCCTACACAAAATTGCTTAAATCAAATTCTAATTCGTCGCGGGAGCTCCTGGACTTATGTAGTCTTGTTTTATTTGCTTGGGAAATGTACATCAATTGTGTTTGCAGTTGACACCTTTTAAGTAAATATCATAATGGTGATTTAATAGTGCTTCATTTAAAGTATTTGTCACCCTCTGTTTTTATTGTATGATTTAATATACTAGAGTAACTTTACCATAACCATGTAGCAGAAAAGTTGTTTCACAATCAGAGTTATCAGTTATATAGTATATTATTATAGTAGATCAAGGTTCCACAAGCTATTGAGCCATGCTCTATCATAGGCCAGTATTCTCTGTTTCAGATGAGAAAAAATCTAATGAGGGAGGGCGGTAAAAAAAACAGTTAAGAAAAAACCCTTCAGATTTATTTCTGAAATGGAGTGCAACAAAAATATAACTTCTGACAATTTTTTGGAAAATAAAAGTTTTTTATCCCCTGAAATTAAATGGTTTTTTTCTGAAATTGGCAAACATCTAATGCGCGCGCTGGGCAGAAAAAAACCCCATGTTTTTGTAATGTGCGGTCTTAATTTGATGCGCGCGCTCATCTAAAACAGAGCAAAAAACAGTGACCATACTGAGCAATAAACAACCATTACCCGCTAAGCAGTACCATAGCTGTTATTGGGAATGAAAGTGAACGAAATGTTTGTTTAAACATAAATATTTAAAAATGTTCGGTCTCAAATTAAGAAAATATGAGTAATTGTCGCCCACTTGAAGTTGTGTTCAAGTGGGTGAAAATTTAAATGCGATAACTTAGCGGGTAATGTGTTAACCCTTAGCACACTGATGTCGACTACAGTTGACCATAGTATTGTTTTCTAATGTTTTTATATTGTCTTGAATAACCAGGTTTGAAAAATTAAATATGTTTCCAATCTGTGATAATCATATACATTTTAACCTAGATTTTGCAAATTAAACTAATTTTTAGTCACTCGAAGTTGTGGATCGCGGTAGCGAGACACAACTTCAAGTGGCTGAAAATTTAAATTTCTCAGCTCAGTGCTCTAAGGGTTAAGGAGACACACGTGTGTTTTTTCTCCTTCAGAATGTATCATAATAGCTATTATTTCTGTTAAAATCATGATTAAGCTGGCAGTTGTAGAATGACGAATGTTGCTGTTGATTAATTGATCGGAATTTTTGTCAGGGTTTGAATATTTACCGAAGAATTACATTGTACACACTTTAAAAAAATGTATAGCTTTCTTTTGAGCAAGTTGAAAAATAATAAGCCTAAATTTTCGCAGGTATTCAAAACTGCAATAAATTTTCTTATTTGGAGCAGATGTTCAAACATTTTCGAAATTTTGATAGTCTCGCATTCAAATAGAATGACTTTGTAACCGTCTCCGCACAGTATCCGGCGAGTGTAGTATCACTGGGGGGGGGGGGGTGGTCTGGCCGGAAGTGTTGGCTGACGCAGAGTGTCTGCCAAGGTTACGCTCGCATTGTTAACACGGTGAATCATCATAGAACGCCAGATTGGGATACTTCAGAAAAAATGTAATTCTGACAACGCTCACATTTCAAGGGGAGACATTTTATCGGGGTTTTTTTCGATTGTATGTGTTGATTAGAACATTCCTCGGCGACTAAAAAGAAACATATGTCACTTAATGTGGCAGCTGTGTCCCTTTAATCACCAACCCGATGGGTAGATTTCACAAATTGCGAAAAATATTTGTGCTTGCTATTGAACTCCAAATGAATTCAACGCTGAATCAGTGGAGCTGTGCATAGTGTACTTGTGTTATTTTTTTACATTTAAAAAAAAAATGAAATAGTCGTAACTTAGATATTTTGACGTTTTAATGAGTATTTTCTATCGCATTGTAATCTTGATTCGCGATAGCCGGAGCAAATTTTGAGTGTTTTCTGTAATTAAAGCAACATGGCGAGTTTTGTGTAGCTGAATGTTATTAGTTTGTAAATGCGATGCTAGTTTAATATTGGATCGCCGTCTTTGACGCTGGCCCAACATTAAATTAGCATAGTAGTTTTTCCTATTCAGTAGGTACATTATGTATGCATCTTCACATGTGCATCCTATAGTTGAATGAAAATACAATGTACTCAAATTCAATGTCTTTTCCTTGTGTGTGGAAGTTTATCAAACTGCCGTTCGAAAGAAAAGGTAATTGCCGAAATATTTAAGTTCTGAATTGAATAATTTATATTTCTACTCGAAGTGGTCTCCCTGCAGCGATCTATAACTTTAAGTTGGTTCATAGTAGTTGGCTCTTTCAAAATAAAATATTTTTTCTATTTTTTCTAAATCTTACTGATTGAATTGTATCAAATAATCCAATGAAAAACTGATTTAAATGACTTTCTGATTGCATTTGAATTGACATAGTTTCTGTGTAATTTACGTCAGAAAATTTGCAAATGTTCTTCCATGCTGTTACCAGCGCCCTCTCGTGCTGATAGGGAGAGATGGCTCTGGTCACAGAATGACCTTCTCTATGCATATTGCAGTACTTAAACTAACGCTAATCGTGATTTAAGGTTTTGCCTGTATTTGATCTAATCTTCTCCCTGTATTTGGTTATAACTCAAGTTACAGTAGTTACCTGAAGCATTTCACCCCGCCATACTTTAATGCGCCTATTTTGACATGCCTTGGCGTGTGATTTGTCCCAAGTTCACTCGGTAAAAAGGTGAAGCACCTGCAGTTTTACATTGTTAAATACCTAAAAATGCCGCGGTGATTGACTGTGATAAAGCTCGCCTGACATCTTGTTGATTTTCCGACTGTAATTTTGGAGTGATGTATGGCGGGGGAACACGACGAATAAGCACCGTAATATCCCCCCCCCCCCCCCGTGTGAAGACAAACAGTGGTAACGACTTACTTAACCCTTTCAATCCTGAATTTACCATAGTCATCTTCATCCACTACAAGCCACGAATTGCTGCCGCAATTCTCGACTTGTAGTGGATGAAGATGATTTGACGTGGTTTAAAAATTAAAGAAAATTACCACGTATTGGTAAGCCAGTTTCGTGGGAATTTTCGTTCTAAAACCCTTAGTTACAGGAAAAGTAAGTCTGTTTTCAGGGATGTAAAATTATGCTTTAATGCATCGTGGGGGCCCAAAGGGTTAAAACGTCTGCAGTTACTGCTGTGCGTCTTCACACTTCAGAATGTGCGCGTCATTTGTACCTTCTGTAAACTGTCTTTAGGTCGGTTCCGCGTGACAGCACGGGTCGAGTTGACAAAGTATTATGAGTATTATTTTACCCTAGAAGCTTCGTCACCCGCTCAATCTTACTTTTTTACAACACCATATTTTTCTTCAGTGATTCCAGTCTTCTGTCGCCTGTCCATTGCAAATTAGTAATTATTTTTATACCTTATTTTCTGTCCTCGTAAGTGCAAAATTAAGGAGTGCTGCATAATTATTTATTTTTTTCTTTCACATTTAAATTCCAATTAAAAATGATTGATCGACACTAAGTTGTACGCAAGTCAAACAAGATCTAAGTAAAGTGATTGATATTTGCAGCATAATACGATTCTAACTGCTTATTAATGACTTTGAAAAATGGTTATTTTGATACGGCAGTTGCGTGGACGAGGCGAATTTCGTGCTATTCTGTACTCCGACTCCTAGCAGCTAAAGTGTCGTCTTTGCCTCTCAGATGAGTGGCGAAGAGGACACTTTGGCTTCTGGGGCCTATTATACACAAGGTTCATGTCATGATTGTCAAGTCAAATTAATATAATACATGTATGTCAAAGGAAAACATGTAGTTGATGTGATTTGTATACTCGTTATCTAACTTTTAAAACGACCCAGCTCTGAGTGCTGCTGGTACGATATTGAGCCAACGTATTCGACGTTAGCCCAACATTGTGCCAACATTCACTGTTTGCTTGGTGTTTTTATGTGCACTGGAAAATATTGAGGAATATCCTGTCATAACATTAATTGTGAAAAATGTGTTTTGTGTAGATAAAATGTCTTGTAAAATAAAAAATATTATCCTTACTGTGACGAGTTGGTTAAGTTCTATCGAATTTGTCGTGATTTTTTTCATAGCAAAAGTAGGTGCTTTTTTTTAAATACCATTTATTTCAATAAGTGGGGATCAATAATTTGTGGATATATTTTGGAACAACGCTGGTTTTCTACTAATCCAATTAAAACGAATCGGCCAATGATTCTTTTTTAATTATTTGAAGTGAATTTTGCTTCAGATGAATAACAAGCTTTCAATAAACATTTATAAGCGATATCATAACAGGTCTCCTGAGATTTAGCATATTGAATAGGGCCCGTCCGTTTGGAATCGTGGTGATATCTGGTTATTCCCTATAGTCCGTTGCCGGGGACACCCTCTCAAAGAGGCTAATATTTGATAATTTAAGTTGGAGGAAACGGTTATTTTCTACTTCTTAACCTTCGTAACAAACAACCCAGCAGGCGCATGACGTTGAATCAATGTTGGTTTAACTTTGGTCCAGCGTATATGGCACTGGACCAAGGTTAAACTAAAGACCTATGTTCTCTAATTCTTTAGTTAAGCCAACATCGATTAAACGTCTTGTATCTGCTGTGGAGTATTTCCTGTCATTTGAATTCGCCTTTAGATGTGAATTATTGGCGCCAGTCCCATCGCAAGGTTAAAGGGACTGGCCCAGGCTAAAATCATCAAAAAATAGGTGATTTTATTTCGGCTTCTTAATATGACCATGTGATGTAAACATGTCCATAGACTAGAACTGCAAGCGTTTTTTAATTTTTGTGCTGCGCATTCACCAGTTAGGCTAGATATAGAGACGAAATTCCGGAGTTCTAATTATTGACAACCATGTCAAAAATTAGAAATACGGGAATTTCGTCTCTATATAACAGCCTAACTGGTTATTGCGCAGCACAAAAAAAAAATACTTTTGCAGTTCTAGTCTATGGGCATGTTTACATCATATGGTCATATTAAGAAGCCGAAATAAAATCACCGATTTTTGTATGATTTTAGCCTGGGCTAGTCCCTTTAATGAAAATGTTCTTTTTTTTGTAAAATACAGAAAGTACCATATCAAAGAAGGGTCTGAACGTAATCATATTTTAGTCACCATTATTATCAGATATTATATTATCAGCTACCGATGTGGGTCACTTCCAGTACAGGTGGATAATGGACAGGTTAAATAGTTGTTATCTGAATTCAATACGCAAAGTCACAGAATAGACTGAATGATGTTATGGCGTCGGGCCGTGAACATTTCATTTCCGAAGCATATTTCAGGATCTACTTGTCTGATTGTCCTGATATTTTACACAACACCTAGAGGGTATAGTTGTGCCTTTTCAGGTATATGAACTTTGACATACTTTTGGTTCAGTACTATGACCCATTTAGAACACTACTGGGTGGATTACAGCCATATTGCACATACTACATGATCTCCAACAGTAATACTGTTGTCTATAAGGTCCCTAGTTGTGTTTTTTTTGTACCGTGACCTTGATGTTGACCCAGCACTTTGGCCTAATTTATGACATCAGTATATGCAATTAAAATATTTTGCGGAATATCATGAAAACTGCTCAAAATAGCTAGACCATTACTATGAAACAAAAGGTGAGGTTTCAGGGGAGGAAGCACCCCGAAACATTTCGACTTGATAAATTTATTATTTACTTTCACATGCCCTATATTTGGTAATCCCTGCTAGATGGCCAGACCAATTCTATAAAACAAAATGTGAGTTTTCAGGGGAGAAAGCACAATGAACAAATTCGATTTGATCAAATTCAAAATGGCCGACAATCAGTCACTATTTACCTCAATAGGCCTGATATCGGGTAAACCGTGCTAGATGGCTAGACCATTACTATAAAACAAAATGTGAGGTTTCAGGGGAGGAAGCACCCTGAAAAATTGAAACTTGATCGAATTCAAAATGGACGACTATCGGCCATTATTTACTTCAATTTGCCTGATAAAACCAATTGTGTGGTTTCAGGGTAGGATGCAACCTGAAAAAATTTGACTATCAAATTCAAAATGGTCGCGTATCTGCCATTATTCACTTTCACATGCGATTGCCCGATATTTTGTTAACCGTGCTAGATGGCCAGACCATTACTATAAAACAAAATGTGAGGTTTGAAAGGAGGATGAACCCCGACATTTTGTAACTTCTTCAGAATCAAAATGGCCGACTTTCGGCCATTATTTACTTTAAATGCCTTCTATCTGGTACAACATACTAGATAGCTAGACCATTAGTATGGAGCACAATGTGAGGTTTCATGAAGGGATATGCCATGAACAAATTCAACCTGGTCAAATTCAAAATGGCCGACTTTCGGCCATTATTAAGCACCCCCCTTTATGGTGGATGCTTACTGTTTTTGCATTGACCGGGCGCCGCCGCCGCGTTTTGTTTCGCCAATGAGCCTCTATGCAGATTGTTTATACATTTCACTAATGTACTGTATATGCCTGGGGAATTATTTTTGTTAAAAACTTTGGACCTCATGTAACCTGGCGACCATTTTCCAAAATGGCCGCCAAATTCAGTTGTCCAACGATACCGTCCGAACCGATTGACGTATTTGTTTCATTTTATGTGGAAATTAAAGCTGTAGGCATGTTCTCGCATTGATTAGTTTTTGGTGTATCTCGGATAACAGGAATTAGTGTCCGAAATTGAACTTTTAAAATAATAATAAATGTTTGAACAGCTAAGATTCAGTTGTCCTCCGATGCAGTCAAAAACAAATCACAAATTTAATTCATGTCGGGCTGAAATCGAAGTTGGTGGCCAGTCCTCGGATTGATTATTTTTTGGTGTATTTTGTCGGGGGGGGGGGGGGAGGGGGCGGAGACACAATTTTTTGTGATTATTTTTTGGAAAAAGTATTGAGGTAACAACTTAATGTACAGTATGTGCCTGGGGTATTCTTTTGGTGAAAAAACATTGACTTCACCTGACCGGGCCAACATTTTTGGAAAATCGCCGCCAAATTCAGTTGTCCAACGATACCGTCCAAACTGATTGACGAATTTGTTTTATTGTAAGTTGAAATTGTAGCTGTAGGCCACAGGAAGTGCCGAAATTGCCATTTTAGGATTTTAAAAAATGTTTGAGTAGCTAAAATTCTGTTGTACATCGATATCAGTCAAAACCTAATGACAGATTTATTTTATTTTGGGCTGAAATCGAAACGTATTTTACCATTATCATCTGCTTAACAAAATAGTCTTTTTTAAACCGCCGGTGTCGCATATATTCAGGTTTTCATTTTTTATTAGCACATTAAGTACCACCTTTTAAACATGTTAAAGATAAAATATGACATCAATCGGCAAAATTTGTAAATAGTTTACCTCCATTTTGTCAAATCTGAATAATTTTCACTCACTTGAAGTTGGGGATCGCGTCAGCGAGACACAATTTCAAGTGGGTGAAAATTCAGATTGAATAATTTGGCGGCTAAAGGGTTAAAGCTAATGTCGGAAGGGATGCTTTCATTTTCGCCGAAATGGCGGCTACACATTTCTAGCTGATACTAATATGCATAATATCTGGCAAACCGTGGTAGTTAACTAGACCAATACTCTAAAACAAGTAGTAGTTATTCTAGACAGACTTATTGCTTCCACCAGGAAGGCTATGTTTTTTGGTCGAGTTGGCTTGTTGTCTGTCTGTTTGTCGGTCTTGAGAATCCAGCAAAGAAATGGACACAAAATCATTGGTAGGCCTACGGCGTTCAGACGGGTCATTTTGACAGAGGCTTAACCGCGCAAGGCAGCAATTCTCTCACGCACACGTTGGAGTCGCAATACGAACACTATGGAGGATTCTGTTCATATGTCGCTGAAATATCAACAACAATAATATCCGTTATAACACGGTGTCCTCCATCTAACACAGTGCTGCTTCTTGGGCAGTTTTGTATCTGCTGACAACGCATACCGATCGATGTCAGTATCAAGGCAGGGGGACTCGTGTTACCCGAACACTTTACAAATTATCTAGATGAAATGTTAAAATATTTAAAAAGCAACGTGAACATTACTTCGCAGCAACGTTATCTCAAATTATTGAAAGTAGTAGCCCTAGACTGTTAGACTATTTCGAAGACATCTGAACGAGCTTCAACATGTTCACCACTGTCAGCAGATACATCAGCCTAAAAAACATAGCTGTCTAGACCAGGAAGTATGTGGCCTTACCAAATAGATTTTGACCATACTGTCCTTCACTTGATACACACCCATACTGTTTGTTATGACTTCTTTAAGGCCTCACAATGCATCCAAGCATCATTTTATATCCCTGAAAGCAGACTTGAATTTCCTACAACTAAGGGTTTTAGAAGGGAAGTTTCCATGAAACTCTTTTACCAACACATGGCACTTTTCTTTAATTTTTCACCCACTTCAAGTCATCTTTATCCACTACAAGTCGCGAATTGCGACAGCAATTCGCGGGCTCGTAGTGGATGAAAATGACAATGGTAAATGCAGGCTTGAAAGGGTTAATATCGTAGGATTAGGCCTAGCCCCATCCAGATTTCTAGTCTCTCAATGAATTTTAGTTCAATAGTATTCCCATAGTAAAGGAGCGTATGGCCCTGTGCGAAATAACGTCGATACACTGGTTCAACCCCTTAAAACGAAGAGGCCGCCATCAACGTGATCACCTAGTCACATTCAGAGGGGATAAACAATGATATTTTACTGAAAGACTCAAGTAGAATCAGCGGGTATTAATAAATATTAACAATTGAGGATTGATGAAAGAAATGGCGGTACTATCAAAGCGAATGACCTAGATCTTAGGCATGTAATTGGTCGAGATGGTAATTCCATCACGGCTTTTAATTTTATCAGCTGATTCCACATTGTGGGAACATAGAATAGGTGCATTATAGGTTAAAGTTGGATAAGGAAGTTTTAATTTTGATTGGACCATTTAATGCAAATAACTGACGCGTCGTACATTCTGATCAAACTTTAGAGCGAATAACAAGACTGAAAATATGTTTTTTAGCTCCCGCCGTCACCGTAGGTGAAACGGAGGGAGCTATGGATTCTACCTCCGTTTTTTTTTGCCTCTTCTTTTGCCTATAACTTTGTAAGAAAATAAGCTAGGATAACAATTTTTGGTATGTGGGTTACTTCCAGGTGGATAATGGACAGGTTAAAATATTTTTAATCTGAATTTACTACGCAAGGTCGCAAAGGAGAAAATGATGATGTTACGGCGTTGGGCCGTTGGGCCGTCCGTAAACAATTCGTTTCCGGAGCATATCTCTGAAAGTACTTGTCCGATTGTCTTCAAATTTTACACACAACACCCCTAGGGGGTCTAGTTGTGCCTTTTGGGGTATTTGAACTTTGACCTACTTCTGCTTCAGAACTATGACATATTTAGACGTTTTGACGCGCACTTCGTTTACGGAGCAGATCTTGAAAAGTACTGGACCGATGACAGTCATATTGCACATACATGTTCTCTAAGGTCCCTAGTTGTGCCTTTTCAGGTTTTTGGACCTTGACCTTGAAGTTGACCCAGCACTTTGACCTAATTTATAACATCGGTAAATCCGACTGAAAGATTTTACTGAATATCATGAAAACCGCTCAAGATAGCTACACCATTATTATCAAATAAATTGTTAGGTTTCAGGAGAGGATGCATCTTGAAAAATTTCAAGTTGAAAAAAGTCCAAATGGCCGCCTATCTGCCATTATTCACTTTCACATAGCTGTTATTTGGTAACCGTACTAGATGGCTAGACCATTACTATAAAACAAATTGTGAGATTACAGCTGAGGATGCATCTTGGAAAATTTCGACTTGATCAAATTCAAAATGGCCGCCTTTAGGCCATTATTCATTTTCACATGGCCGATATTTTGTAAACCGTGCTAGATAGCTAGACGATTACTATAGAATGAAATGTGAGATTTCAGGTGAGGATGCATCTTGAAAAATTCTGACTTGATCAAATTCAAAATGGCCCCCTATCGGCCATTATTTACTTTCACATGCCCAATATTTTGCAAACTGTGTTAGATGTTAGTCCATTACTATAAAACAAAATTTGAGGTTTCGGGGGAGGATGCACCCTAAGTTTTTAACTAGTTTATATCGAATTCAAAATGACCGTAAATCAGCTATTAGTTACCTCGATTGGCCTGATATCGGGTAAACCGTGCCAGATAGGTAGACCATTACTGGGATACTGATTAGGATCATTAATTTCAATGGAGGTTTGCAATCTCCGACAGACTGTCTAGTTCTTATCTTACTCTTAGACTGGGCTTCTTAGACCTAGTTGTCTTGCGTCTTGATTTTTGACCTAGCCTAGGACTACAATAATAACCCTACACAAAATTGCTTAAATCAAATTCTAATTCGGATCGGAGGCTCCTGGACTTATGTAGTCTTTTTTAAATTTAAATTCTGAATAAGGTAAAATATTTTATTTCAGGGGTAATTTTCAGTAAGCTCAGTAAAAATATAAAGGATCAGGAAGTGTAATTGTTAATTGACTGAAATATCAGAAAGTGTGGTTCTCCAAATAAACACAAAACATTACTGTCAGCCAATTTAATTGGAATTCTGACCCACTTGACCCTTTAAGCTCCATCTTCGCATAAATGCACCACATGGAATAATTTGAAAAAAAACCAATTGAATAAAAATAGTATAACGCAATATAAAAAAGACGTTCTAAAAAAAATGAAATGAAAAGAATGAGGTTTTCGGCCACCTCTGTAGGCCTACATGTAGGCAGAACTGGGCCATGGAGGTTCTGAGCTTTCATTCAAGATATTATACTGAACAGGTAATTTTTATTCACCTTGGGGTGGGAATTGCGGTAGCGATTTCCACCCCAGGGGGAATAAAAATGAGGTAGCAATTCCCACCCCAAGGTGTATAAAAATGACGGATGATACAATAATCCAATAAAACGGATTAAAAACGACCATATAGTCCTATCTAGAGGTGAAAGGGTTACGGCTGTGTCTTGTTGACGCGATATTTTGCTGTAAACGTGTGAAAATTATTCAGATTTGTTAAAATGGAGACCCAAGCATGTTTGCACTCTAGCTTGTGGAAGGCATACCAGCTTCAAAAGCTACTGTTTGAAGTGATAATAAAGAGGATGAAAAATATAATTTGACGCATATGCGAGTTATTTTCAATGACAATATTTCTATAAAAGATGATGTACTAGTAACCCAACGAAACGGGGAAGATCTAAGCTACAGTCCTTTGCTATATGTTACACAATATTTAGATATTTTATGAAAGTGAAAAAATGTTGGGAATCGCGATAGCCCTATTTTGATTCATTGTGAATCTAGTAATTCAGTTAAATAAAATAGGCCAATGTTGAAATTCTCGAGGGTAATGACAATACGAATAAATAACAAGTCTTTATATACCGTCCATCTGTTTTGACTAAAGTTGAGTTGAAATTATCTGGAATAATAATGCCAGATAATTTTTAAACTTCATCGAGGCTACCGACATAGGGGCGATGGCAATTAAAGTACTTCCTGAACGCTCCGCAAATATCGTCACCTTGAATATGAAAGGGTGTATCTGCCACTTCGTGAAGTTGCAGATACGCCCTTTCATATCCAAGGGGACGATATATATAGTAGTTCAGCGGGTTTTTTCCATGATCAGAATTAAGCGTATCAAAGTGGGCCAATAATATGTTTTCAATAACTATTAATACATTATTCTTGATGGTTGAATGGGAACAAGCACAATTATCTGCCAGTATCACACAAAATATAAATATTTCTAATATTGGTTGCAAAAATGATTACAATTTATCAAGCACTCCTATGACCCACCCCTAAGTTTGGTTGTACACGACGCCCAGCACCCTATTATTAGCGTTAATTATTCTCTTGTGCTGGTTTAATGTTGGTTCAGAGGCGAGCGTTTGCCAGGCAATAGTAAACTACCAGGAAGTGCGGTCCTGATTGTTGTTAGCCAATCCAAACGTACAGAGGAAAATTTCCAGTCTGCCACTTTGGCGTGCAAAGCCAAAAGGCAGTAACTGTTTACTTGTCAAGAAAGCAGTTACTGCCTTTTGGCTTTTCAGAGCAGTGGTGACTTATATATACATGATATAATTCACCGAGAAGCAAATTTAAATAACCTAGCACAAACACTGGACGTTGACCCGGTGTTGTTTTATTGTTGGGCCAGTCTCGTAGACGGTGGCCCAACATTAAAACAACACTGGGTCAACGTCTCGTATTCTCTGGGAAGGGAATGGCACCTGAATGTTCGAAACATTCGCCAGGACAGCTGGACTTATGTCGGTTTAATGGTGGGCCAGCGTATGGGATGCCGGCCCAACATTAGTTTTAATATATCTTATTTGGCGGGCGATATTTTATTTTTGTTTTTTTAGCCAGCCAAAATGACGGTGTTTGACTCCCCTATGCCCTGCAGAGCAAGGAACGTACACATGTCGTTTTCAACCAATTTTTAAAGAATATAACGTTTGTGATGAGGGTACTTTTTCAATTTGGGGGTCGTCTATTTTTCGTAGATGAAATTTTATTTCGTCATTTGAAGCTGGAACTTACATGACGTTGGAAATTACACCTTCAAATGAATAGAAAATACTAACTTACAATATACAGACAGATATTTTATTGACATAAATACAACTTATTTGTCATAGTAGTAAAATGTACATGTAGGCCTATATACAAGATGGTTAGTTTGGTAAAATCCCACGAAAATACATATGTTATCACATACAGAATAAAAATCCTAAGTGGCATTGCCAATATAAAACATTTTGAAAATGTAAATGATGACTATATACCTAAGTAAAATTAAATGGCATTATTTACCATGACATGAATTAGATGTTTGCCGCATTGAAACCAGAGATGAAACCAGCACCAGAGATTAAATGAGAACACTGCATAGGGTTTCGAAAAAAAACATAGGGCCTGCATAATATTCTGAGTAGGCCTATACACCCGATTATAAAATACATATAATACAAAAACGTACAAATTTATACATACCAGTAGAATGCTTTTGTTATTTTATTTTACTTCATAATAATACAGTTCTCCAAGACAATGGTTGCTAAAAGATAATCCCGATGCTCTATATGAGGAAATCACAGTCCACAGCACGTGCTTAAAGATAAGTCTTTCGGATTTCTGCTGTCGTAGGAATTAGGGCTAAGATGCTTTTCCCGATCACGCCGCTGGCCTTTTGCATCACCAAGAAGAAAACATCGTAAATGAATTATTTTCAGGGAAAGCGTTCACAGGAGTGTGCATTCTTTACCGAAGAATATAATCTGTCGTGATTTCGTAGCTATTTCACCAACCTAAAAAGGAAAAAGATCTATGGCCGACGATAAAACGTGAAAAGCGGACAGCGGTCGTCGTAACGTTGTAGGCCCTACAATTATTATAATGTTACTGAATGACTGTCAACTCCGGTCTGTGAGCCATCTGCCGAACCTAAATAAAAACACACTATAAATGTCATGAATTTAATTGAATGCTGGCTTGCAGTGAGATCAAATTCCTGGTTCTGGGTGGATTGCTAGCACATAGTGGGAGGATTGACCTTTAGTTTACAACGCGGGGATCTACTTTAGACGTCAGAATCTGACGTCTGTAGGCTGGAGATTCTGACGTCTAATGTCGATCCCCGCACTGTAGAAATTAACCCTTTAACCGCCAAATTAATCAATTTGAATTTTCACCCACCTGAAGTTGTGTCTCGCTGACGCGATCCACAACTTCAAGTGAGTGAAAATTATTCACATTTGACAAAATGAAGGTCAACTGTTTTCAAATATTGCTGATCGATGTCACATTTTATCCTTAACATGTTTAAAAGGTGGTACTTAGTGTGCTAATAAAAAATGAAAACCCGAATATATGCGGCACCGGCGGTTAAAGGGTTAATAGAGAATATTACGTGGCGGTGTGTTTTATTAAAGCATAGAGATAACCATACCTGATGCTCGACGTTGATTTACCGTCCTTATTGGCTCAACGCTGGTCTACTGTTACGTTGAAAACGGGTACACCCCACATATATTTGATGTTTACAACACTGTATCCAGATATTTCCACAACCACGATGATAACCCGGCCTGGACTACAACCAGTTCTTCCAGATTACGCAACTCAGCCCAACCGAATAAGCCACCGCTGTCGGCTACTTTGCGGTCTGATCTTTATGCTACTCAAGAATAAAATATCGAATTTTCAAACCGTTATTTAAATAATAACTGGATGACGTCACGTGATCCCGCTATGTGACAAACTGAGCGATTCTGTGATTGGTCAAGGGTAGACCACCACACTTGTTCCACGTTTCTATTTTTAACAGCCAGTTTAAGTTTCTTTCACAGTTTTTTCCAGAAATCATGGATTTTTCTACACGATAGATTGTTTTAAATTACACAAACCACCAATAAGAGCACTCCGCTCTCTACAAAGTTTTGGGCTATAATCTTCAAAACGTGCCTTCTTGTGATCGCCATGACGGCTGTCAATTAAATTCGTCTTCCATTATAAAAAAACATCCAAATTAAAACGAAATATTAAATGATAATCTGCATATAACAAGTTCTAAAATATAACTGGGGTCATATTATTTTTTCACCTCACATGAACAATTTGAATCAAAACCTATGCGAACCATATACCGAAATGTAATGTTCATTTCTCTGTCAAATTATCTTATTTGAATAAAGACCAATATAGTCTGAGAACGGCTATCGGCGTGATCAACACCCTTGAAGCGCTGAATTGATTTGTAAAACACATATAAATCAAAGGGGTTTTTTCAATTTGAAATCATCATAAATGTCTTAGTCAGCTCTTTCCGATTCATATGAATACCTATGTTATGAGTCTACGGCCATTAGAAATAGAATCTGACGTCTATAGACGTCAGATTCTGACGACTAAAGTCGATCCCCGCGCTGTAAAGATGAAGCTCAGTAGTCGCATCTTTGGACCACATTGCATCTTTTGAAAAAAAAAAAAGCATCATAATGAGGACGTTGTGGGCTGTACAATGCAGTGTGGCAGCAGTTTCATAAATATTTGTATTTCCTGTTCTTGAAATTTTGTATGTATGACGCAAGTTTGCCAAAGTAAAACGGTAAATGAAAACATCGTAGAACAACAACAAATGAACTCGTATGGATCCCTTGGAGATAAAGGTATCTGTCATATCACCGATCCCCCCAAAAATGCGGATAAATGTGGACCAGGAAGGGAAATTAGTTACAATGACACGTGCGCAACTTCCTTATTGATTGATAATAATAAACTACCTCTGCGTGGCCAAATCTGAATAGCACATCATCATATAATGTGTTTTGCTGGTAAGCACACTTATACTATTCTGCAGGGCAAAGCCAAAAGGCAGTAAATGCATTTTAGCATTGGAAGACATTTTTAGCATAGACCTATAGCAATCTAATTCTCTGATTATTAGTGAGGACAATTTAAACATGATTTTCTTTATTTACCGTTAGATAACTGCGAAAATAAACCCGCATTGACAGACACGTTTAATGGCACAAAAAATATTTACATACGTTTATTTGATATGATTTTTAATATGTAGAACATTGGTCGATGGCTGGGAATCCCCTTGTAATTTTTTACTGAATGATTTGTGATATGGCAAAAACTCAATTAATAATCAAGTAAATAATAAAATTTAAAAAACGCAAATAAACAGTGCATGAAATTAAAAATAATTCACAAATAGATCAAAGCAACGTGGGAAAGGAAAAGAAAAAGTTATTATTAGTAAACATATTAAAGGTTCATGAAAGTACAAAAGATATCTAAATAGAGCCCTTGACAAAAAACGCAGGTGTGGGCCTACATGTATTATCGCGCAAATCGGTGGCCATCCAGTAAACAAGAGCACTTAAACCAACGTCGAGTGAATGCTGGACCAACTGATTTCCATTCCGCTTTGCGTTGCACCGCAACTCAAGAAGCAATACAATAACACACAAATATAGCGAAAAAACAAAAAACGTACACGGAAACCTACACCTGCCCAGCAAACACGCGACATTGAACTTATGTTGGATCAATGCTGACCCGCCGTCTACGACGTCGGCCAAACATTCATCTAAAATTGGACGCGTGTTTTTTGGGCTGCACATTTCTGGAATTAATCGCTGCACAAGTCTGTCATTCCCCGGGCATAAAGCATAAAAAAGAGATGTGACTTTTTATCAGGTTTAAGCCAAACTTCAACAAAATATTTTCCCCAGAACAGAGACCTCCTTTGTCGCCATTTTTATGTTGTTCGCAAATTAGCGAACCGTGCTAAATTCGTCGGGTTTAACGGCGCTGTAAAAACTGGAGGTCTGGTCTGGCTCGCGAAATGTGATCCCGGTGAAAAAAGATGTCGTTCCACCAAGATGCACTGAGCAATTGATGTTTAAATACACATGGGGTGTATCCAGTTTCGAATTAAGAGGGTTTTCACATTTCGAATGTGAAGCGGTTATACCACAGCGACAACTACGACAATCACGTTGATCCGATGTTGTTTTAATGCTGGCCCACCAGCCGCGACGTTGTGCCAGCAATAAAGCAGCATTGGGTAAACGGATCTTGTTTTCTGGAACTCCATCCAGATACAAAAAACCGTCGGGCTACCGCAGTCGTCCATGATCTGGCTCTGTGACGAAAGAAGTCATAGATTGGAAACATACAATGTGCATATATGTCTTTTCTACATAAATGAATGAATGAATGAATGAATGAATGAATGAATGAATGAATGAATGAATGAATGGAGACAGATTAAGAGCAATGGGTGGTGCGTACATACTACTCTGTACAGCAAAAATGCAATAACAGCTTCATTAAAAAGTAGGCAGTTACTGCTTTGGATTTGCACAGCGGCATAGTAAAACATAGGCCTACATCATAATGAACATATAAGTAAGATATTGATTTTTTAAAAGCGTAGTATTTACTATTCTTTTTTTCAACACGATAGGTAGTATTGCCTACTTTGGACTAATGTTTCCTTCTATTGCTACCACATTTTAAGTACTGAATGAAACGTATCTGTGTCACCCCAATGTAAGCCTACGTCGTGCTGAGTTAATAACAATAAAAATGCATACATCTCTTTAAATTATAAACAATCATAATCTCGTCATTTTATTATTTGTCAACACCACTGTGACCTATAGCTGTGACATCAAAGAGTGGTTGATATATACAGTTATGCCACATTTGTTTTCATCAAAGAGTACCCTATATATAGTTGTGTCACAGTCATTTTCACTTTGTCGAATGGACGACTTTATCATAGCTTGTATCCATACAAAGTCCATTATTTATCAATCAGCGATGACGAAACCTGCTACATTTGTCTAGCCCCTGAAAAGCACGAGTTTACACAGGGGTAAAACTGGCACGTTATCGCGTTGTGACAGGTGGACAGCGCTGGCTTTGTCAACACGCCGGGTCTTCAAACGCCGACGGTCCGTAAAATGGGAGCAGATTCAATAGGCGAGAGCGATTGTCCTCCGTGTTCGCCGCGTAAACTTGTCAACACGCGCGGTTACGACAGAGGGCTGTAGTATGGCACGCCATCGGGTTCACAGTGTCCCACACGAGAGGGTGGGACCTATGGCAATCCATAGGGTTCAAAAACGACCGCTTTCCAGACGGATTGTCGTGACAAAGTATTCAAGACTGGTATACTAGGAAGTGTGTTCACATAATAAAAGTGTTTTTATATAAAGACGTCCAGGCCTGGCCTCGAAAGCTGCACCTGTCATGCTCTGGTTAAACTGTTAAACTTACGTCAATGACATTTTAGACTTTGTTTTGATAAAGTCTCCTGCCATCATGTTGTCCCAGAATAATACTATTTACGTGATCAATGTGCAGATAACCTATAAACTGTTGAATTCAATTCTATAGATTGTTTTATTGACAATGGTGTTTTGCATAGTATTCTAATCTGCGGTTAGTCCTCTAGAAAGTTATAAGGGCTTATTTTGAAGGAAATTACAACATAAAAATTTGTAACAACAGTTACTTTTAACAGTGATTAACATTGTCACCAGCTCGGAAATATGCTGAAAAAAACGTATCCTTTTAATACTTAAAAAACATGTATCAATGCAGGGTACTTAACTGTCTCCATGTACATTGTATACTCTTAATAATCACAACTATAACACAATAGTGGATGCAGATTAAGCCTAATATGAAAGAGAGAACATTATTGTGATTGTACCTTATACTGAAGTCATCTGGGAATTATAAGGTGCTATTTGTTGCTTTACAATGTAGCAATTAGCCATGTAATTTCAAAGGGTCTATTCTGTGAAGCGCAGTGACGTCAACGGAAACCCTTTTGAATGGCAGCTCGGTGAAAAGACTGCTATATAAACCCCCTCCCCCATACTTCATTGTATTGGATTGCTAGGTGAAAACATTGCAGGTCAAGGCTATTGATTTTCACAAAATAATATGTTATACACTTCTCCTTTCACTGTCTTTTTTTCACAATTCAGAGCAATGTACGGATTTAACCGAAAGTTTTTGTCAATCCTTTATGTTACTTACTACATCCAATCAACAATAATCAACTCAGCCATTGATCCCCATGTATTAATAGTATTCACTCCGGCTAAAATATACAAATGACACAATTTATAGTTGTTTTATTTAATTTACACTGTACACGCACTTATGATTGCACAATTTTCGGGAATAATTGCTAACACGATTAACCGCTATATACGTTTCTGGATTGCGTGTGAGATTAAAATATGGAGTCCACATCCTATACGACTCCGGTATGTTTATTGTTGGGTTCTGAGAAACGATCATAAATACGAACGCCATTATCTGGCTTATCGTCGCTGCTCGTCAATTGAGTTACGTTTACACCATGCTGGTACAGTGCTGTATAGCGTTGCACCAGTATGTGGATTGTTGCCACATCCACATGTGATAATGTCCGTTATTGAACAAATCCAAGGAAACACAGCATGCGTGCTACACGCACAAGGTGAGGGAAGCAATAAAATAATTAATTGTTGGGGATGGAGTACATGTAGGGCTGTATTAAATTTAAAAAACACGTTTGTCTTAAATAAGTGTGTATACATATATGTTTTAATTCCGAAAATGTTCAGTGTAAACAATCTGGGATTTTTTTAAATCAAGACTAATGCAAAATGGTGTATCTCATTGTTGCTAAACGGTGAGGCCGAAAAATAGGACATGGCCGAATATTGTCTAAATGTTGGGATGACGTTCCAATCTGATGGGCCAAAGCTGAACTTGTTTTTGGGCGAATCCCTCGTTTCTGAATAGACCCGATTCAAGCCCGATCATTTATCAGTTTTTATATTTGTGTGGAAATAACAGGATCCATTGTCTTTCAAAGACAAATTAATAGAATGTCTCTCTCAATCAAATTATTTCAATAAGTGGTCCGCTTCATCATTTGCACATAATTTTGTTTCAGTCATGACAACACTTAGGCCACAGCAAATTAATTTTATGGATGACGGATTCGCCGCTGCGATTTTACCGTGATTTAATTTTTATATATATACATAAAAAATATTTCACCGCTCCATTTTTTTTGGAGGCAACATTTTTTAATTATTATTTTATTATTTCGCCGCTCCATTTTTGTCTGGAGACACCAATCCCCCCCCCCCATACTGAAAATCACGTCAGTGGTACGTTTCGTTCTTTGAAAAAAAAATCGCTTCTTCGCTCGCCCCATTTTTGCAGAGAATCTATTTTTTTTAGAAAATAATTTTGCTCGCTCGCTCCATTTTTTTCTGCTGAGAATCCGACATCCATAAAATTGGTGTGGCCTTATTATTATATATGTTCACATTTAAAGGGACCCCTTGGGATGAGACATTTTCAATGTTGTCAATTTTGTAAATGTAATTTATATGAAGCTATATAGCCTACTGATCTTAAAGGTGTGGTCAACTGTCAAAATTCGCGGATCAAGGGTCCCCCAGAAGGCAATAGTGCCCGTGGGTGGGCCAAGGCCATATTCCATAATAATACTAAAAATGCGTTTCATACCCTCATTAAGAGCAAGTTCTCAAATCACAGCAAGTTTATATATACTTGAGTGACATCTATGAGTTAATAATTCAAAGCTCTTTTCCCTTGCCCCTACTTGGTCGCTGGCTTGCAAACAAACTGACTGTATTGCTACGGGGATGTTAAAACTGCTTGACCCCAAGCACCTATTGATATGCCCAGTAAACACAAAACATTTGTATGACTTTATGCAATGTTGGACCAACGTCGAAGACGTTGGGCCGATGTTGTATAAATGTTATACAAATGTCTTGCGTTTGCTGGGCAGGAGGACTTTCTCTCAAACATTGTACATTTATTCAATGTTGGTTCAATGTTGGGCCAGCGTCGCAGACGTTGGCCTAGCATTAAAACAGCATTGGATCAATGTCCCGTTTAAGTATTATCTTGTAATCAGTTCAGTGGCTATATTAATGCCGTCAATCTGTACTCAATAGGCTACTGTTGGCCTACACTTGACCGTCCCAGGCATGCGCGTCTTGCAGTTGAATGATTATTTAACTGAAAATACGAAAAAGTCAAAAAACAATTTTAAAGCACCGAAAAAGAGTGAAATAGTTGTATTTCCAGGTCGCATATTGCCATGTCAACAAAACAAGTCAGCAATATTCAGCACTTTACATCACATATTCCCAGGCATCAGACGGTAAGATCAGAGCAGTCCCGCTAATTGGTGACTTATAGTCAGGACACGAGAGAACACACCTGCAGCACTGATTGTCTACCCAACGCTGGGCCGATGCCATCAGCAAGTGGCCCAATGCTGTGAAAACATTTAATCGTCTTTCAGGTATAGAAATAGTTTGTTTGGGTTACTTCTGGTTTCATAGAAATGTTGATTAAAAATATTTGTAAAAATATGAAAATTCCGAAAAAAATAAAAACATGATCCGTTGGATACACTACTTCAGTACGGAATTAAAAACGAAAATTGCTGTCATCCCAAGGAGCTGCTTTAAACACTTTTTTGCTGTAGCACACCCCTCAAGTTCACGCCAGTAAATTTTCACCTGATATATAGTTGGGTCATATTTGATAATTCCGTGACCGCTGCTTCCGAACGTTTGTTTTATGATTGATTTGTATATTATGTATATATGGAAAACCAATAAATTGCCCCATGCCTCTCTCGAAAGTGTAAGCGGAATTTCTGAGAGCCTAAAATGGTGGCTAATTGTTTTGTATTTATAAAACCAATCTCCGGAAGCAACGGTCATACAATCACCAAATATAACCTATATAACCATGACAACTATGATTAAAGTTAAGATTCTGAGAGAAAAAGGGTACAAATTAATCACTGCGCAAGGCTGCGCGTGAATATTTGTTTCTAATCTTTATTGCGGATAACGAGGTAATGCTGCGGCGTCAAAGTTTTATCATTATTATTATTTAGAAAACAACGGACATTATTGTCTATTTTCTGGAAAATAATAACAGGCGAACGTCGTCCGGAATTAAGGGCACTGCTCTGGCTACAGTCAGCAGACATACATAGTTCCCCCAATGCAGAGTGAATGTTGGTCCACCGTCGTAGACTGTAGACCAACATTCACTCAGCATTGGCTGATCGTCTGGTTTGCTGGTGATATCTGACCCAGAAAAATGATAGTTCTGTTTTCTAAGGGCACAGTCTGGTGTCGGTCAGAATGCGGTTGCGCTCACATTCAAATTGTTTTCGTTCTAGTTTTTTCCGCCATTTTTATCCGTCTGCGAGCAGGAGAGCGTGATGGTGGGCTGCAGGGGGATTACTAATTAGCCGAGACCGACGGAACAACACGATCAGAAACAACAGTATCGCACCGGCACCCAGGCATGCCAGCATATTTGGTCCTATACTACTTTGAAGAATATTTTTATCCTTGCTGAGATTGGAAACTTTCTGAAATCTCGCTTTGCCCAACCCAAGCGTAAACTCCACGTCTTCAGATAATATGTAACGTGCAGTAGGCTACGTGTGCAGGGATGGAGCTGAAACATGGCCTATTATAGCGATTAATCCGACAGCGGTGATTATGTAAAATGGATCATCGCTTCATTGTTCGAGATAACAACAAAGAGGGTATGATAGTAAACGATAATGAGATATTTTAACATTTGGATTATATTTCTTTATATTTTTTATAATATTTATTTTCAATACATATATTAGCACTAATTTTCATAAGTAGAAGTAAGTAATTATAAATAGAATTTTTTTACAGTGTTCAAACAACAGACGGGGCATAATTGTCCTATTTAATTCGGGCTGCCTTCTCCATGTGTAGGCCTACCCATATTCGTAACCAACTTTTATCACTAACGAAAGATGCCAGGGTTTTAAGAAAATGAATCAAGGTCAGTTGGGTCATGCCATTACGGTGTCGGCACTAGCTGGAATGAGTGATCTAATAAAGGCACTGACACTACTTGCACACCGTTATCAGGTTATCCATATACATTTGCACCTGTATGTAGGGGACCAAACAGGCTATGAAATATTGTATATCTACTTTACAATTGCATAATGAAGGGTGAATTTTCCTTGTGGCATTATATCATACGTAACAATGATGTCAATTGATTGGAACGTTAAAAAAATCATAACATATGTTAACATTATATTTTGTCTGAACACACACTGGGAATTTCCAGTGTACCTGATTTTGTCAACGTGATATCATCACTCCCGTATAATATGGCATATCTGATACTGTCAAATGTGTCAGATTCTAGCCTTAATTCTAGATTCTAGATTAACCAATATCAACTAGGTATTGCCTATGACATGGCCTATTTAAGAAAAAAAAACATGGAGTTATGTAATGGACAGGTAAAAAAAACAGTACAGTAAGAACAACACCATAATTTTACGTATCACCGTGATTACTGCTATAAATTGCCTGGCTCACTCTAACATCAAAAGAGGATGGAAACAAAATAAAACAAAAATATGAAATATGGTGCAAAAATCGGCAAAAGTAACATATTCGCCGTGAAAATGATGGCGGGCAATGTGGAGTTCCACGGAGATGTAATTGTTGCGGTAGTTTTCAATCAGCCTACAATCCCAGCGGGCTGGATACTAAGCCCCGACGCCGAGCGCTGGCCCAGCGTTGGATCATCGTCGGGCCAACGTCTTTGACGTTGGCCCGGCGCTGAGCCAACGTTGGGCCAATTTCCGTTGTCGGCGGGAATACGAGCCCCGACAATTCCTGTCAAATTGCTCGTTTACCACCGCCTGCATATCAAATCTGACAATCTCCAAATCCCCCAGCCACGACGTCACGGCGACGTTTTGTCTACACCGGGTGGGTATACTGTCAGATATATGTGGCTGCGATGTGATCGTTTTGAAACCAAAGGGTCATATAATTATGTTACTTTGCAAGAGCCAGTTATGACTCTCTGGATCCAATAACTGCGATGTGTGGCTGTTTTTCACGACTTTCGTGATATGATTCCCATGGCCGCAGAGGACGTGGTTGAATATGGATCATCGTGAGAAAATACGTGGCGAGGACGCTGTAAGATCTTCATGAGTACGTAATAACGGCGATAGCAACGTGGAAACTAGAATCTTGATTGACGTAGTAGAAGCGTATCGTAGACGTGAAACTCTTTCTAGTTAACCCTAATTTTATAAAATAGTCAAGTGTGGTACAAATATAGGCTAGGTCCAAACGTCCTGATATATTGTGTTTTGTATTGCAGTAATTTCAATATATCAGACAGATGACACATTCATTATGGCATAGGCCTACATGCTTCACTGACAGGCAAACTGTTAATATATTGTGTCGGATCAGCGAGGTTTTACTGGAGCACGTTGACAGATATCGTTTTCAATTTAATAATAGTAATTATACACAAGCTATACGTAGGGAGATCACTCCTCTTTTTTGTACGAGATAAGTTTGTTAGCTTGCCCTCCAACCAAGATAGTCAACTATCGCGAGACGTTGGCCCAGTGCTGGGCCAACGTCTCGCGATAGATGACTATCTGTCTCCAGTGATAATGAACAGGGCAAGGCCACTCCTGTTTTCTTTCAAGTCTCATTCAAATAAGCGCTGGTCAACACGCCCGGTCTGCGAAAAGACAATGGCGGCGGGCAGCTGTCGTGAACGTCTTGGCGCGGCTGCCCGGCGACGACCAATCACGACCGACCTGCGCCCATCGTCACAAATTCCTGTGGTCACGTCACAGCCACAGGCGTGACGTCATCAAGTCCGCCAGACACGGTGACAAAGGCGGGGATTGTCCCCAGGGTCGACGCACTTCAGACAGACATGTTAAATTGCCGATTGACTGACACAGGGTTCTCCAAAGGCTCGAGGACATTTTAAGGTCAAATACATTTTCCAAGGTTGGTATACTATAAAAGTGAAGGGAGTGATGAAGAGGAAGCTGAGGAAGAAATATAACTGTCGTGGTTCTCAATTTTATTGTGTTTTATTTTTTTATAGACAAGGATTACTCACAAGTAAATGGCCACAATGTTTCCTCATATCTGGCCCACCACACTCTGCTCTTACTGTGGCCTCTGACATGATTGTAACTGCACTGATGTCAAATTTTACGCATTGATTACTCTGCTGTACTTTTTTTTTATCTCACCTTTTCTTTATAATTTATTTTGGTGACCTTGATAGCGATGGTTTCCAGGATACCTGTAATTCACAATATTTTGTTAAGTAGCAAGAAAAATCACGCGATATTGATCCAATGTTGGGCCAATATTAATCCAACGTTTTTCAAAAACCTTGTCTACTCAGTGTCAATGTGCCACATTAATCTTGAAAAAAAAATTCCACGTCTCTGAGTAAATGATTTTGCTGCAGAAGTGTTTGAAATGTAAAGCAATGTTATTCTATTTAAAAGTTGATGACATATCATTTATATTGTTTATTTTCAGTGGGGTGAAACTTATTTCAAACTGTATGTGATTATCATTCTCTCTACATTATTTTAGATTTAAAACACTACGTGGTTTGGAGTGTTCAAGCTCTGGTATAAAAACGACTAAATAGCCTTCATTGAAGTCTGACTTTTATTTTACATTATTTTAGAAGACAAGATATTTTCCGTATCCGTGAAAGCTAACAATAATATAATATTAGACCACATTTACCATAGCTTACATTTATCAGAAATTATTCCTTTGTTCAATCATAATAATTATCATCAGGACTTTAAGGAAAATGCAAATTTCCATCAATTATCTATTTGAATCTAAAGGGTGCCATATGAAAATCATAGGAGCAATACTCCACTAGTGCATTAAGGCATCTGCCCACATCCGGTCTGACAGTCAGACCACCAGTCTGCCGGTAGCAGACAACTGGATAGATGAAGATGCATTAAGGCAGCAAGAACAATAGATTGTCACTGAAATCCTGTGAAGAATGCTTTGAAAATCTCATAAAAATATGGAAAAATCTTTCGAAGTTACATAAATGCTTAAGACGGTTAAACAATTCAACTATATTTGTATAAATATGTGCACCTAAAAACCTTAGTCTACATTAATCATGTTAATAATTGACAAGAGTATAAACATCATATATTTTTCTTGTAAACTACAAATAACTTTAAATTGAAGAAGAAATCTCGGATCAGGAAATGATGGTAGACCCTACTAAACTAGTTAATATCATGTAAAGGCAGACTGGAACAATGTTGTCCCGGAGTCTGGCCAACGTCTGAGAAGTTTGCCAGACGCTGAAACAACATGGTGCAAAATCGAGTACTGTCTGTATAAATCACCTCCTAGGAAATCTCTCAGACAGTTATTGCTTCGGAGCGAAGAATGTGACATGATACCTTAATCACTCATTCTTCCTGACACAGTTTTCTACGATAGCATTTTAAGACATTGTTTTTTTGTTTCCTTTGACATAAATAATAAAGTAAATTGTAATGAGCTGTGAGTGCTAGACAAAATACCAGGATTTTATTTTTATCAGTTTTATTATGTATTAATTTATTTGAATTAAACTAATTCAATCATACTTAAATAAATTCAACGTAAATTGGTATTTTAATAAGTTGTGTCTGATGTCTTATGGTCCAGGGAAGATGTAATTGTTCTCTTGGTCATAAACAAATCAACTAGCAGACTGCTATATGAACAGTATATATACATATTTTTTATTTGGATGCAATTTGAAGGCAACGGTAAAAATATACACATTGTGTGGTTGCCTAAAGTTAACTATTATTATAATTTAACATTTAAAAAATCTTCACAATTGACCTTTAAGCAGATTAAAAATCATCCACTCAGTCATTTGAAAAACCCCATTTCAATCACAGCAAATCACAATGGAATAACGTAATTCGATAGGTGTACACTTAGGTCATTATGTGTCGGTTCTGTGGAAAAGTCAAAAGCAATTATTATTTTAGCGCAGATTCTTACGCTATTTATTATGTCTGGTCTGCTTCGTTTCTTCTGGGTATATAACACGCATATAATATATAACAGTCCTTCAGTGAAGTGAATTTGAAGAAGGAATTGAGAGTCAAGTTCTGCACCTTATCATCTCAATGACACTTTAACAGCATATTTCCCTCTTCACAGGGGCGCCAATCTTTATGTTAGCTCTTCCTTTCCTATACAACAATATTGACGTGTCTCAATCTACGCAGAAAAATAAAGGTAAAGCGAATACTCTGATTTTCAACATCAGCCAACAATGAGAAAACAATACTGATATTATGCTAATTATTTGGATACACTTATATATCAAAATGAGAATAACATGCTGTCGATACAAAAGATGATGCGTATGAAACGTTTTGGTAATGTTATTGCATATCACCACTTTATCCAAACCATAATCAAACTGTTTTTTTCCCGACAGACACAATATTCAAATATAGAAAACGATTGAGATTCAAGCAGATATCCATGCGTTTTATTATTATCCAATGTATTGGTCTATATAGAAATAGCTATGTATACAAGGTACACATTGTACTACTTTTTTTTATTTTAACTCTTCGAATCTTAATACATAACCTGGAAAGGATGTCCTGTCGAACGTGTGAAGCCCTGGAAGCAGTGTATAATACTGAAAATGTACTGTGGCTACACATCTGTTTAGAATGTAGCTTCGGGACTCCCACCGCTGTTATACATTTGGTTTCATAACTGCCGCCGACAAAAGAAAATTGAGAATGTCGGCTCAGCTTCGCAGATTTATGTGGATTCGAAACAAACACCCATAATTACGTGGAATAGATAGTATACCCACTAAGATATTGTTTCTGGGTCATGTGGTTGTGTATGAATAGGTTTCAGTAACATTTACATGTCTGACTAATAACTAATGACATGTCTGACTAATAACTAATGAAATCACATTAACACGTTTTCAATCTTTTAGTGATGACTGATGTTTTAAAACGTCGACATGCTGTTCGACCTCTCCTGTCTGTTGTGTCGCGCTATCGCCACTCACATCTTTCAACCGATGTATATTAGACAGATTAACCCTTTGACTTCCAGGCCGGGGTGCATACCAGGATCCAGATATACTGGTGTAGGAGTTCTATTTTTCGTCATTTGAAGCTGGAATTGCTAACACAATTTCCAGCTTCAAATGACGAAAAATACATAAATGTAGTATATATTTGACGAAAATTTGTGTCATTTTATGGTTACGTTCATTGACGAATGACGACGGAAATTTCCGTCATGTATTGTAGTGAAAAGGTTAAAGCAGCTGAGTCGTTTTGCTTCACTGAAACACAACATTTACATTGTGGCGGACCCCACTCCTGTGGACGTTGACTATGCCGCGTATGCGTGTGAGCCCACAATGTGTACTCGATCAGCGAATCTCAACGACCTACTTCAACTTTCCTTTCAATACAATAATATCCCTACAATCTAATTCTTGGCCGTTCCAGCTGTTAGGATTTTTAGAAAAACGGTTCTGGGGTCAACGCATTAAGTCATAAATTTATTTCCACGCCAGCTAGGCTGTGGATTGCAGCTCTAAATGGCAGATTTCCGCACGCGTGCACTTTTGTCAGCTAATATTCCCTTTACCCTCCGGTGCGGGCTGGGTAGCTACCCTATATTTTAGGTGCCCGTCTGATAATCATCTCTCCCGCCTATGTCGCTCTTCTCCATCCCTCACGCGACCACATCAAACTCAAACGGTGGTTTAACGTCAGGTCAACTTCGGAGACGCTGACCTGACGTCAAACTAACGTTTTTTCGCCGTATTCCGTGTACGAGAGACACGACCAGCAAAGACACGTGACGACTGAACGTGCCAGTTTGCGGCAATGAGTGTCAGTTTACGGCACGGTGTCGTAAATCAGCGACCACAACAACATATGTTAGTTATGACGGGGAGCGTGCCTTGTATACTGCTGAGCAAACTTTTAAGGCAAACAGCAGTAACTAATACCTTGAAAAGTAAGCAGTTGAAGCTGTTTGCAGTATAGTACAGCATACAAGAAACTATTGATTGTTTTTCTAATTGATTACAACTCACAAAATACAGCAGGTTTGCTACCACAATTTTCGTTTGATGACAATGACCCGCTGAAAACTAAAAATACATGTCCAACCATTTGTTATCGACACTCGGTTCAGGTTTTAAATATTTATAAAATTAATATCAAGTATGTCTTGAAGGTCACGCACGCGCGCACGCTTGCGCACGCAGTCCCGGATGATTGCGGTTATACGTCACTTCCGGTATTCAGTGCCTCTGGTGACAGGTGGGTAAAGTGCAAGCTCCGCAGTCATGTGGAACTGGGCGGCCAGACCTTATTATCTCTGTCAAACAGGAGACGCACGTGTAGCAACAGATTATCACATCCTATTTAGCTGTTTAGAACGAGAAATTGAACCGATGCTGGCTCAAATTTTTAGTATTTGAGACTTCAAATACTACTACTTTTTTCAAATTTTGACGGGATCTGCGTGTGTGACTTTTCTCATGCCGATACGTTGTGCACTGTATAATTATTTTCAAGGAACTGCTCTGCAAAACCAAAAGGCGATAACTGTTTACTTGAAAAGTTAGCAGTTACTGCCTTTTGGCTTTGCACGGAAGATAAGGAATATTTCAAGTTAAGGGAAGGGTAATTAAAATCAGACTGACGTCGATCTCGGCGCATTTGACTCGTTGTGGGGTTTCCCTTTTCTATTGAAGCTCGCAAACTCGAACTAATTTTGTAGGCAGGATAACATTTATTTCGTTTTGTTTTTCCGGGGTGTGGGAGGGGGGATCCACACTTTAAATGCCGAGATACAAGATCAGATGGCATATTTCACCTGAGTCAACAGAATAGTTGGTCCAACATTGTATAAAGTTTATACAAATGTGTTGTGTTAGCTGGGATAATGGGTAAAAAGTAGGTCAAAATTCATGAAAGGCCAATCATCAAATCTACTTATACATATATATATATATAACAAAGTAGGTCAAAATTCATGAAAGGACAATCATCAAATCTACTTATACATATATATATATATATATATATATATATATATAACAAACACTAGAATATCGTCTTCAAACGTGTTTTTGATCCGGTTAAAAAGAAAATGCAATCGCAGTGGAAAAATCTGTAATTATAGAACAACTGTATATCCAGTGATTAAAGAAAGATCACTGTGTATAGCATGGAAGCATGGACAATTCCAGAAATTTAAATGGTGTATAATACTGCTTTTCCAAGCCAAAAGGTAGCAACTGGTTACTTGAAAAGTGAGCTGTTAATACTGCATTTTGTTTATTATATTGGATGAAAATGCATCAAGAGTGTCGGCTCTAAGAGTCAAAAATAAAAATGCTGGTATTAAACGGAAAAAGCGAAATATATCCCATCACTCAGCCAACACGGTACACAATGTTTACATTAAATTGTATTATTGTTACTCTAGTAACTCTTTTATATTACTAATAGTATCACTTCCAGGTGATAAACTGCTTTTATTTGTTAGAGAATATGACATTTGGCATGATAGGTCAAATTCTAGAACGCTACACTCGTAAGTCTATATATTGCAACGAAAAGGAAGGGACGTATTAAAGCGACACAAGCAGGCTAAAATAATAATTATTTTGGCTTCTTAGTATGACCATATGATGTAAACTGCAAAAGTTTTAGTGCTGATTATTTTCCAGTTAAGCGAGATATAGAGACGAAATTCCCGTATTTCTTATTTTTAACATGCATGTCCGAAAAAAGAAATCGGGAATTTCGTCTCTATATTTCGCTTAACTATTAAATGCGCAACACAAAAATAAATAAATAAAATTGTAGTTCTAGTCTATGGACATATATATATATATATTTATAGGTCACGTCATTATTTATACATGACATATATCGTCAGCCATGGTATTATTTATACGAGTGATATTTAAAATACATGTAGGTGTATCATTATATAAGGTTATTACTGTTGCTATTTATATTAATTAAACATCATATTATTAGGCCTATTCGTTATAAGTGACCCTATTTTAAGAGTGATCTATTAACTTCTAAAACTGATAATATTATTGAAACTTCTGAGGGTTGTCAAACGAGTCTGCTGGCTGTTCAAAATTTTAATTAATGTAAACACGGTAACCAATGAGCTAGCTATGTGTTCATCTGCACGGCATAAGGTGGTTAATTATTTTGTTAAATGCCTCAGACTTGTGATTTAACTCCCCTAATAACCACCCGACAGACACAATACGTTGAATCAATGGTTAAAGGGTTAAACCTTACAGTGCGGGGATCGACATTAGTCGACAGAATCTGACGTCTGTAGACGTCAGATTCTGACGACTAAAGTCGATCCCCGCACTGTAAGAGCAGCCTACAGATATTTCTAATGGCCGTAGACCCATAACATAGGTATTCAAATGAATCAGAAAGAGCTAACAAAGAAATTTATGATGATTTCAAATTGAAAAAACCCATTTGGTTGCGATGTTTTTTTACAAATTAATTCAGCGCCTAAAGGGTTAATGATCGCGTTGATTTTTCATCACCAACAATAGAAACAAGACACACTGACCATTAAACCAGCATTGGGATGCTGTGGATATAACCCACTTTATCGGCCTACATACACATACATATAGACTACTGTCATCTCGTGTGATGACTAATTATAATTAGGGTAATAACACGAGCATAATTACCCGGGGTCATAGGTCACTGGGTCACTGGTGACATCGGGCGGACCAGTAAACCCTCCAAATGCTGCTGTTTGTGTTTGTGACGATGGGGGGGGGGGGGGAGGGGGGGCTGACACAGCCATGAGTTTATAACACAACACACTGGGATATTACTCATAAATAAAGTCATAATAATTATATATCTTGTTTATAGGTATTACTGTGTCCATATGTTAGCTATTGGCCAATACTTAACTTGATTTAGACCTACTCTAAAAATACATTAGATGGAGATATCGGTCTAAATTTGAAAAAAATACATAATAATGCATACAAAAATGAAAAATAGACATAAACATTTGGGTTTAAATTTGAACAAAACGCATAATTATTTATACAAGTCATGGTCAATTTTCATTGTTTAACAATTTAATCATTAGGCTTTAAAAAAGTTAAATTTTTGCCCAAAAGTTTTAAATGGTCGTGTTTTTTCAAGTAAGCTGTCACTGATGTTTGTCATGTTGCTTCTGAACACCGATAGGCCTATATTTTTCCCTCCACTGGCTTGTATATTGTAAATACACGTATATAATTCTCGCAACTGGACTAAAATTACTCTGCAAAGACGAAAGGCAGCAACTGCTTACTGCAGAGACTAAAGACAGTAACTGCTGACTTTGTAAAGTAAGCAGTTACTGGCTTTCGGCTTTGCCGGACAAAAAGTACCGTAGAAATGTTACGCTGTGGTTAAAAGTCCGTGTATGATGCAGTGTAAACCAAACGGCAGTAACTGTTTACTTTACAAAGTCAGCAGTTACTGTCTTTAGTCTCTGCAGAACAGTATACATAGTGTTACGATCACATCCTGCTTAACCCAGCAAGCCCGAGGCATTGACCCAATGTTGTTTTATTGCTGGGCCGACGCAGAAGACGGCGGGCCAACATTAAAACAACATTGGGTCAATGCCTCGTGTTTGTCGGTAAATATCTGCACGGGTTTATACTTCGCCGTTTTGCCATCGACGTTCAACCTTGACCTATCATCGCCCAGTCACGAGACTTGCCAGACGAGTTGTGTCACAATAAACGACATTTGAGCGAGCTTTATATTATATTAAATAGCAAACGGCCACGGTGCGGAGCCATTGGAAACGCACAACGTGTAACATTTCCGTTTTATGTTTCATGTTTAATTTTCCGTTTTATGTAAAGTTCACATTTAATTTGTAGTGATGCGTACTTCCGTGCGCAACAGTCAAGCTCGAATCGTTAGGTACTAGTATTATTATTTTAAGTCGCAACCTATGTCAGTTGAACAGAATTGAGACATTGATTTGCCTTTAAAAAGTGGTATTAAGCTTGCTTATTAAAACTGGAAAGACTGCTACAGTGCTCAAGTATTAACACGTGATACTAAATTAGTTTCACGTGTTAAACCTTAGAGCACTGATGTCGACTGTAACACGTTTATTACCATTTTTAAAGGTGAATAAATATGTTTCAATTCTGTGACACTGACATACGTTTTCCGTTTAACCGCCGGTCACGATTATATATTCGTTTTTTACATTTTTTTTATTAGCACATTACATATCAGCTTTTAAACATGGTCAAGGTAAAACTTGCTAAATCATTGACCTTCACTTTGCTAAATCTGAATAATTCTCACCCACGTGAAGTTATGAATAGTGTCAGGGGGACACAACTTTAAGTGGGTGCAAATTCAAATTGATAACTTTTGTGGTTAAAGGGTTAATTAAAAAAGAATAATTTCCAGTCACATGAAGTTGAGGATTAGCACGTCACAAATTGAACTTACCGAAAATTATGTTCTAAGGGTTCACTGTACAATGATATCGGATATTAATTAAACCCTATAAATAAATAAATTATTATTTTATAAAAAAACATTATTGACCAAAGAAAAAATACTAGAAGTTGATAAAAGAATGTTAAAATGATCTATTATGTCACTGGCTCTGTGGAAACCTAGGCCATAACCCGTCACGTCAACGTCAACAGCCGTTTTAGTTTATTGTTTGTCCGTCAAACAATAACATATGCAGCAGAAATGGCCATTCAAATTGCTAGATTGTCATATGTTTTGATTCAAATTGTGCGTAGGCTATGTGAGTAATTTGAAGTTATGAGTCGCGGTAACGATACATAATATATGTAACTTCAATTCTATAATGCAACCCTGCGAAACAGGTCAGAATCGCTCTGCAGGGATAATCAGTCTCGCTTATATTATCTTACACACTGGCAACAACAAAAGTTTTTGGCCGAATTTGTAAGTGCGATTACAAATATTTATTATTGTAGCATTAAATGTGACATTTTAGCTCTTTTTATGTGTTATATCACGAAAACATTCAGTTCGCGTAAAACTGAGGCCATTTTGTTAATATTACGACCACCTTGCAGTTTGTAATATAAACACAAAACAATGAAACGCATGCTTAATTTATGTTTCAAATAATTACAGATTAACACATGGTACGGAAGATTGGAAATTACATTTATATTTAGTTTCATAACTGTATACCTGGCCTCAAATTTGGGCAGTTCTTTTTGTATTAAAAAAATCCATTGGGTTTTGAATCTCATACTGAGGATATCATTGTTTCATTGTGTGCCCATTTAATTATTTATTAATTTACCTGCTCATGCAGTCACCATGATTGAGTCCCACGGGGAACTCTATGCATTTGTTTTATGAAACATTTCGCTTACGACCACTTACATGTTTGCGCCACCACCGGACGCTATAAAGGAGTCCACATGTCATGGAAATATCAACAAAAATAACATTCGCTCGACCATATATGACAGCAATACCTAAGAAGGGTACCTCCTGCCACAAGTCTACCTGTTTTTGCCGCATACCAATTCATGTCAGTAATTTACTAGTTTTTGTTTACTGTGGCACAATAATTGATTTTATATCATCGCAGCTCAGATCTGGCTACTATGATTATATGGCATTACCAGAGCTAAACTGAGCTCATAAAAATATTGAAACTGCAGATGCCATTTTAGATTTGCTGTGGAAATAAAATATAGTGTGTAACTAAAACTAATTGTCGATTTGAAAAACATCGTTGATTAAAATATGTTTTCATATTAACCCTTTAAGCGCTAGGCACGCACGGCAATAGTAGTTTTCATCTGTTTTATTACAACGGTCAAAATGAGTCTAAACATCAAGATTTGCATAATTATGTCTAGTGGTTACAAATTAAACAAATGTGAGTAATTTTCAGCCAATTGAAATCACCCACGACCCACAACTTCAAGTGGGTGAAATTTTTAATAAGATAACTTAGCGGAAAAAGGGTTAAGGCGCTCATAATGCGTCACTAGCAAGTAAACGGTTATTAGTGTTTCATATTATATAGTGGCTCTCGTCGCACTAGAGTATACCCAGCTAACAAGGGATGCTTTGACGTTGGCCCATCGTCTACGACGCTGGCCCAACAACAAAACAACATTGACCCGTGTTAGACGGGCATAGGCCATACACTTCAAGGGTCAATCACTCGTGTTTTTAAGTGTGTCAAAGTTTTAACCAAATATTACCCAATATTATATATTGGGCCAATGCCTTGTATTTACAGACTAATAGTTCTTAACACTTTGACCGCCAGCCACGACTGTAGTCGTTTTTATTTATTTTTCTGCTATTTCAGATGAAAGGTTTCTGATGTGAAATATTTAGTTAATTAGCAATGGCTGAGATTATGAACATATTAGTATTTTTATGAAGCTCTGTGTCACTGTAGGGGGACAGGTGGAAAATAAATATTATAAATTAGCACTTTAAGGAATAAAGTGGTGCATTAGGCCTACTACTTGACATTTGTATTCGAATCGGTCACCAAGAGTTGATCAAGTGAATAGGAAATATGCTATGAAAACATTATACACAATATAGACACATGGTGTGTTGTTGTGATCATATAAGAAGTATCTGCATATACTTGATCAATTTTGGTCGATATTTTTGTTGTTAAAAAAAATATTGCGAAACGATTAGGCGAGTTAATCAGTTCCAAGGCTAAATTATTTTTTTCGCATTTCATGATTATGTATAAACTTTGACCAAGGAAAATATAGGCCCAACCAAAATTTTATTTTCTTTGCTTTGACAGATAGGCAAAGCATCTATGTAGATTGAAAATGATAACATTTTTTATTTATTTGAAAATGAACACCTCGCCACTGACACACCACTTTGAACATCAAGATGATCAAACTGAATCATTGCCCAGAAGACACGAGACGTTGACCCAATGTTGGTTTAAAATTGTTTGTTTATTTGACCTTTCAGTTAAAAAACATGCAAAAAATGGTACAATATCATGATTTCAAATGAGTATTTTTTTCCAACATGTTATTAACTTTGGTTGGCGGGAATAGGTCGAAACGACATCTACGAGGCCTGTCAACCATATTAGTGAATTAAAATTATATAATAAAATAATATATAACAGTATAATATAAAACCAACTGTTCACCAGTTATAGGCGTTGGCATACTTATGCTGTAAGACAACGTCATATCAAGAGTTTAAAATAGCAATATTTTGTGTACATGCTATTTTAAAACTATACATAGTAGATTATAAATGTTGTGATATGTACACATAAAAAAAAGATAACTGATAATTGTCTGTCATCAGTTTCTCGCACCAAGCTGGTCCAGGCCTCCGAAGTTGGCCCGAAAATTCTATTCACACCCCAATTAATTTTTGTATAACATAATGTAATTATTATTTTTTATTCGGTGTAAACATATTTATTAGGGATTGTCAAGTATTTAGCTGATGTGAAGCTAATTAAAATGCTTTCCTAAGAAATCACTAGTAAAATGGTGCGCGATTTGGTCCAAATAATTATAGTAGCGGTAGTATAATATAATATGGAATTAGAGCTATGATGGAATATATGGAGGAGATCAGCTAATCAGCGTCCGTCATTTAGTTATTATATAAACAGGGGTAGAACATTATTTTTGATAAGACCTCTGTTCTTATTCTGATCTATATTAATCAAATTTCTGATCTTGCATGGATATCAGATGTATTTTTAATCAGCAAAAATACCAAAGTAAGCACTAGGCCTATATAATTCTAATAATTCACTAATATAAATAATTTGTATCCACTTTCAGTTGTGGGGTCGCTGTGGCGGGGTTTAAAGGGTTAATATATGAATCATACTGAAGTAATGACATGCGCGAGTTTGCATTCGACTCACCTATTATTATTTAAATTATTTTTATTACGGGTGTCCATCGCGTACTGGCCAGCGTAGCACTCGGTGACCGGGTCAGCCGGGGCCGCACCACCAATCACAAGGGGTCGATCAGCTGCTGGCCACACCCCACAAAAAATGTGTGGCCCCGGGCAAATAAAAAACCTACCCCGCCTGATTTTAGATCGCCCCAGGAGGGCACATTCCGGGCGCGATCACAGACAAGGGGTGATGAGTGCAATCAGAGGCGAGGTTGGGTAAATTATTTTACCGGGTAACATATCGATAGCTTTAATATTATTGAAAAACATATATAAAATCAACATATAAATGATATTATAAATCAGTTGCATTTAATAGAGCCAAGAAAAGGTATGCAGCAAGTATCTAGTCTGACTGACAAAGTTAAAATACAAACATATCGCAATGTCGAGATATTTAAATGTTACTAATATGTACAGATAACGAATGCGTCAGATTCGAAAATCTAGGAACAAAGACACACAATTCAACGAAAGTATTTAGTTTGCAGATTGATCGATATTCGTGACGAAATGGAACACGCGACTGAATTGATAACGAATGCGTCAGATTCGAAAATCTAGGAACAAATACACACAATTACACGAAAGTATTTTGTTTACAGATTGATCGATATTCGTGACGAAATGGAACACGCGACTGAATTGATAACGAATGCGTCTGATTCGAAAATCTAGGAAAAAATACACACAATTACACGAAAGTATTTAGTTTACAGATTGATCGATATTCGTGACGAAATGGAACACGCGACTGAATTGATAACGAATGCGTCAGATTCAAAAATTTCTAGGAACAAATACACACAATCACACGAAAGTATTTAGTTTACAGATTGATCGATATTCGTGACGAAATGGAACACGCGACTGAATTTTGGGAATTATTTTCATCTCCCGAATCTTCAGAAAAATTAGTCGCCGGTGAAAATTGTGGCATGTACTTTAACGATGTGTTTGTTTTCACAGAGCCCCTCATTACACCGCTTATTTTTATAATGTCCATTACACTGCATGCTTGTTATGTTTGAGAAATGGGATGGGTCGCACGCAAACGTAATAACGCATAGCGCAGCGATAGTGCGTTATTACCCTGCCCGTGCAAAGACAAAAGACAGTAACTGCTTATTGCATTTTGACTTTGAGAGAAGTACACTTCTGTGAACAGCGAGAAACTTGCCCCCTCCCGGCCAGATTTAGCATCGCTCGTAATATTAGGTGCCAATTTGCGGACATTGTATGACTATTAATGTCTATAGGCTAGTATGGTTGGAAAATTGAAAAGAATGGGGTTTTAGGCCACCTTTGTGCACATATAGGCTAAACTGGGCCAGGAGAACCTCCTGAGGACGGTGAGATGAATGAGATGACACTGCCCTCCAGACACAGGATTCGAAGTTCGAGCCATGGCGGTCTGAGGCCGAGCACGCTACCACTCGATTTTTACGAGTGGATGGTGAAAAAATATTTTTGCTTCTTTCAAACTGCCGAGACCGGGAACCGGGAAAGACAGCGGTGGTTACCACTACCCTAGTGCCACCAATAAGCAATGCCAAAGAGTACACAACCCCATAGCTATATATATAATGTCATATCCTAATACTATATATATAATGTAATATCCTGAAACTAAACTGACATATTATATCATCATAATGCCATAACATAATGACATATATTACCATATCAAACCATTATAATGTCATATCCGGACATTCAAATAGCATCTTGACAATCCCAATATTCTGATATTCTATAACCATGATAACCTTCTAATATTTTATCCTAGCATCATATAATGTCTGTCATTATAGGTGTTATAATGGCATATACCGACATTACAGAAACATTTCATGAAATATCGTGTCATTTCATCACATTATAAAATAATATCTTAATATCAGAAAAATAAAATAAAATGATATCTCATATGCTAACATGTTAATGTTATATTCTGTTCATATAGTCTTATAATGATATTATAATGTCCTAATCTCGCACTATAAAGTCATATTCTATTATTATATTGTCATATCCCGGCATTATGCTGTCATAGTGCCACGCTATAAGGTCATATAACAATATTTTGTTGTCATACCTGATTACTAGCATGCCATAATAATTATGTGCAATATGATGTCATATATGTCATGACATAAAAATGCTATATTATATCACGACATCATAATTTCATATATAATATCTTGATATTACAATGACATCAACATTATATTACAATGTCATCTCCATAATATTACAATATCATTAGCCAGATATTGTAATATCATATTCAGACAGCATGATACAATTTCCCTTCATTAGAATGCTATATTATGAAACTATAATGCCATATGTCGACATTTGTTTATCATATTATTACAATAACATTGCCATATCAGTGAAAATCTCAAATCCTGTGTCTGGAGAGCAGTACCATCTGATTCCTCTTAACATCCTCAGGAAGTTGTCCTGGCCCAGTTTAGCTTGTATGTGCACAAAAGTGGCTTAAAGCCACATTCTTTCATTCAAAAATTTAGCACAACCGAGATTGAAAATGGCCACCATCTTGGATTTCACTGTTACATGACCTTGAAACATATTAATAACCATTTTAATGAATTTTCCGTCATTTGTTTATATTAAAACGGAAAAGGGAGGTATTGCATGAGAAGATGGGATTTTTATTTCTATATGGCCGCCATCTTTGATTTAATATCCAGCTATGATCTTGAAACGTGCAAACCCTTTTTTATTGATTTTTGTCGTTATTGATATAGCCGAAAATGAGTTATTACATCAAAAGATTGGGTTTTTTTTCAACGTTAGAAATTACTCAGATTCAAAAATGGCCGCCGTCTCAGATCTGACCCTCAGACGACGTTGAAACGTAAAATTAACCTTTTTATTGATTTTGTCGGCATTGATATAGCCAAAAACGAGGTCTACAGTACATTAAAAGATTGCATTTCTATTTCAAAATTTAATAATTATTCAGTTGAAAAAGGCCGCCGGCGGCCATCTTCTTGAATTTTATCATTAAATTATTTATTTACCTATGTAGATATTTCATTTGTTATAACCCCTTTAAACAATAAGTAAACAATTTCCACGCAAGGTTTGCTACATTTTTACATTGGGTGATTCGTGAGTTATCAATAATGGTTGTATAATTTATTTTATTGTAATATTTAAATGCTTTATGTTGCATGTATTTATCACGTTTAAATGGTACATGAAACATCATCATTGCTGCAACCATATTAGGAACATCACTCACAGAAATGATTCAATGTTCGTCCACCGTAGCTGCCAATGAACCAGCATTGATCCTACATAGGTTAGATCATCTAGATGCTGACGAACCATGAGGAGCTGAGAAATTTCATCAGCCGTGATAACGATAACCACCCTTGATTAATAAACATGATCACCTAATTAACACACTTAATTACTTACACTTTCTCTGATGTATTAAAGAGTAGGGCCTACTTCAATGTTTTGTTGGAGACGACAGAAAAATATTTTATCACGTGCCCACGAGTAATTATCACGTACTTATTGTTGTTATCACGTAGGCCTGCGTGACTATAATACGTGGACGTGATATAGTATCAGGCACGTGGTAGAAGCACGTACGTACGTTCAAATTAATAAATCGTATCTTTTGTGTTGCTTCTGCCGGTTTCTCATTTTCCACCTGTTTGATGTTGGGCCATTGTCGCATGGCCCAACATCAAACCAACGTTGTGTCAACGCATCGTGTCTGGCGATGATGACCTTTCTACACGGCAGTGCTTACAGATTTTGGTGGAGGGATTCTAGGAATACATCTTCTATGCTTCGATAAGTAGCAGTGCAGCAGACGACTTATTGAAGCACCGCTGAGCTTTGTGTTTGAAAAATATACGTTGATCTGCTCATTTGTTGTGCGAGTGCCCCATGTCATCAACGTGGGAAGTGAACGGTCTGTTTCTCACATATTATATAACAAGTGAGACGTATTTCTCAAGGTCGAATGTACAGATTTTTTTAGTTTTGAAGATTATATAAATATGAATCAATTTCTCACTCATAATGTTTGAAAAATCTTGCATTTTGTGATAAAATAACGAGTTTTATGCAATATTACAAGAAAAAAAACATCATCAATTTCCAAGTCAATGTGTACGTCAACATTCAGATTTTCATGGATTGTCTAGCCAGTCAACAGCTTTATGAAACATTTTAACAATCTGAGAAAAACAAGCCTTCATATATGCCCCCTAGCAGCATTTGAAACTGGGGATCGCTTTGGAAAATCCAGCTTCACATTAAAAAAAAAAAATGAAACAAACAATTTAATTCGATCAGCAGGATGTGGGTTAATCCACGAGGCGATTGAAGCGATAAATTGAATAATTTAAATTTTCACCCACTTGAAGTTATGTCTCGCTACCGCGACCCACAACTTCAAGTGGGTGAAAATTCTTCATATTATTTGCCTAATTTGAGACCAAATAATTGCAAATCTTGATATTGGAACTCACATTTCGTCCCCAATGACGTTGATTTATTCGACAAACAAAATGAATTAGAACGATTACAGTCGTGCTTAGCGGTGAGAGGGGTTAACCCTTTCACCGCTGAAGCCCGTTTTTATGTGCTGAATGCTATGGCATTCAGCACATAAAAACGGGATTCAGTGGTGAAAGGGTTAGGACAAAATAATCACCTTTGTGAAATAGTCTTCTCTGCGATGTGTTCTGCCAGGTAATCAGTTAGGTTCAATCAACAGTCAATCATACAACCTGTAATCTATCGGAATGCATTTCCCATAAGTTGTAGATTTTGGAGCTTGATTATCACAATGATATGAAGGTGCATTTTCAGCTGCTCGGAATGAACCCATGTATACTAGGTGACACCAGCTGTGCAAACAACAGTAACTGCTTACTTGAAAAGTAAGCAGTTACTGTTGTTTTTCTTTGCACGTCAGACTGTGAGGGCACATTCATGAGTTGAGCTTTAATAATCAGTGATAATACTTCGAAAACCCCACGGGTTGACTTTTGTCTATCTTGATTACAATCACCTGAACTTGGTCACTATATATGTCATGCACACTACAGCGAATTATCACGTAGCCTACATCAACTGTATGAATTGGTACACTGCTGTGCAAAGCCAGAAGGTACCACTTACTGCATTTTGAGTATGCATGAATGTAGCAGGGCAGAACGTCGAAAACACAGATGGAATTGATTTCAATGGGCCTGATATTAGATGTCAAGGTTATATACTAGTATGTGTAGTCTGATGGCCACATGCCAATTTTTTAAGGCTCGCTTACATAATTTTGTTCATGGCCACAACCAACTGTACTTTGTCCACCATACGTCTTGACACGTTTTAACCCTTTAAGCGCTACATCAATTTTTTTAATTTTCACCCACTTGAAGTTGTGTCTCGCTACCGCGACACACAACTTCAAGTGGGTGAAAATTACCTATATTTGTTTAATTGGAGACCAAACATATGAAACTCTTGATGTTCAAGCACACATTTCGTTCCCAATGACAGTGAATCGACTAATGAAGCAGAAAAAAACCCAGAGTCGCGCTTAGCGCTTTAAGGGTTAAGATGGGTTATGGGATTGTAGGTGTGTGTCGGTTTTTAATTTTTTTATTACCACATTAAGTACCATATTTTAAACATGTTTGCGATAAAATGTGACATTAAATCGGCAAGATTTGAAAAAAAGTTGACCTTCATTTTGTCAAATCTGAATAATTTTCACTCGCTTGAAGTTGTGGATCGCGTCAGCGAGACACAATTTCAAGTGGGTGAAAATTCAAATTGAATAATTTGGCGATTAAGGGGTTAATGAAAAAACGCAATTATGACGTCTAAAGTCGATCGCCACACTGAAAGGGTTCATACAACGTCATGTGCCCAGAGTGGGAACTATAATCAATCCGTACAGGAAGATTTAAACAAACAACTATACGAGCAGCAATATTGCGACGTTAGATCAACATCGGTTCAAAGTGTCTCATTGACTGTCAAAGATATGATTGTGATCACCATCGTTCATAGGCCTATATCACGATAATATCAGCACGATAATATCAATTTACGCGATGACCTCGCGATCCAATCGATATGGTCACCGTGCTGGCGACTTAGGGTCACTATCAGCATATAATAATACCTAACTCTACTCTATCAGTGATGGTCGAAGGTCATCAAATGCAATGTCCAGTGTCACGGATCATCAGCCCGATGCTGGATCGAGGTTGGCCCCACATCTCTGGCAGGTGGTGACGGACCCGGCAAACACAAGGCGTTGACCCAATGTTGGGCTGATGTTGGGCCAGCGTCGTAGACGATGGGCCAACGTCAGCACAACATGGGGCCAAAGCCTCGCTTTTGCTGGGACGTATTTGCAAATCTTGACTGTCATCAACATAATCACTGCACTGTGGTCTACAGACATCACAAGGACAAATATAATAACATGACGATTTGGAGTACTGATCGACAGGTAAACGTTATGGGGGTTCACAGTATAAACACAAGCAAACGACCCAATGTTGGTTTAACAGTTTAATAGGGTCGTTTGCTAAGGTGTCAGCCTCCAAGGTCAATAATCAGTGACACAATAAGTACGGAAGATGCTTTAAGTGTATTTTTTAAGTGCATCTTTCGTCATAGTAATAAAGTGATTTTGAAAGTTGTAAAATATAGGCTACAGGTGCGGATCTTGAATAAATTATTGTTATTTACATCAAATTGTGTTTTTAAACGTGGTTGTATAGGCCTAGCTATTTATTGAAAGCTGACAAAGATGTGGCGACAATGACAGCAGTTTCAAAATAAATTACATGTAGCCTACATGTAACTAGAACTATCAAGGTGTAGTGCAGTACTTCAAGGGTTAAGTATATGATAATGAGTATTTTGCCTTTATGACATACAGCAGCAGCTCAATTTATCATTATTATCTGGCATTGCACAAAGAGATTTTCGGGGGTACGGGGTGCAAATCTCTGGTACGTGAGCTAAGTGAGTGGTGGGTGGCTGAGTATGTGAGTCAGTGAGCTAAGTTAGTGAAATCGTTGCTTGAACGTCACTTTCTACTTGGACGGTTATCAGGTTTATTTAAGTAACTTTGTAATACGTTAAAAAAGTGCATTCCGTAGATATAAAATGAATGAAGTGGGGCCTACCGATGATGACGTGATTATTGAGAGTGTTTTTCCCATGCATAGTCCCCAGAGTAACACAAGTTGAGCGGAAAACTTCATGTAAAAACTCTTTTGCCGGACTAGTTTAAAGGCCAGACTTTGTCAGAACAATGACCATTGGTGCGAGATCTGCATTAGCACCACTGTTGAATAAAGAGAAAAAACTACTACCACTAACAACCATCCCAGTGCCACTGGTGAATTATTGCGTAACATTGCATTTCAAGCAAGGGGTGGAGACAAAACATCCACGATATGCAATTCACCAGTGTATGTCTGTGAAGTCAACCAGTGTAATCTACCGAGTTAGTAACACTAACAACTGTAGTAAAAATTCAAAACTATCCTTAGAAATAAATGTTAGACGTACTATTTTCAGCCACCTACTTAATGCTTGAAGCTGTGTCTCGCTACCGCGACACACAGCTTCAAGTACAAAGTAGGTATATACCATCGTAACTAATTTATTTCAGATTATTCTTTGAATTGAATTAAATGGGTCAGATATTAGATATCAAGTTTAGTAGTGGTAGGTTATTAGTGGTTCGTTCAAACCTGACAAATGGCGGTTAATTTTCGAAAATTTTCGGTGTACATGTTATTTCAATTTGTCGGTGCCTCGTGCAAACATAGATAAAAGATTGAACCTGCAGTTCTGTTGAATGAGGGAAACAGCGCGAGTTGTAAAACCTGGAAGGGTAAAACTCGACCCAGAAAGCTGCAGGCGACCAGCGCCCTCGGCGGTGAGATTCTGGAGTGATTGCTCGCTAGGTGGATACGGACTGGTACTGCAAACAGTCGCCAGGGCTGATCCGCGTGCCGCAAAACACAAGTCATAAAATCAACGCCACAGCTCTGACCCTGATACGCACCTGACGGAGAAAACTTTAAATACACAACGAGCAGAAAACCAAACCTGCCTTTAAACTTCCAGTTTTACCCCGTCGTACTTTTTGAAGCAGTGTTGCGATACCTTCTGTGCACCCCGCCGGCCACACGATGTTGTTGCGACGTTGAATCAACGTCAATGACGTTGATTCAACGTCTCAATAACATCGTGTGTCCAGTGGAACGGTCGGCGGAGGTGCTGCCTCTGCAACAGTCCCACCGGCCATACGACGTTGTAGCGACGTTGAATCAACGTCGTTGACGCTGATTCAACGTCGCAACAACGTCGTATGCCCAGTGGGGTGGCGATTGTTTCCACGTATGCCTAGAATCAGAAATACATTGGCCTACTCTCTTATGTATTTCTGTTACAATGCATGAGTGGCAGCCATTTTAAATATTCACACTTTGTTAGTACATATTTGCTAATAAAAATACGTATTAAGCACATGCAAAAAGGTGTTACTCAAGGATACTCATTGTGATTTGACGACTGATTACCGTATTAGTGTGTTGTCAACCCTTTCAGAGCGGGGACCGTCTTTATACGACAGAATCTGACGTATACATGGAGGGACCTATAAAGACGGTCCCCGCACTGAGAAAATTAAAATATTTATAACGTCCGTACTTAAAGACACATAACATAGGTATTCAAGTGAAGCGGAAAGAGCTAACTAAGACATTTATGATGATTTCAAATTGAAAATAACCCTTTGGTCTCCATTCTTTATAGGCCCCTACAACATATTTTAGCGCTTTAAGGGTTGATGATAAAGTGGATAACTTTTGGAGCATTATTTTACGAGCATTGTGCATGTTGTGTATGAACCAACATAGTTGTCCATAATAATTTTTTGAGCCAATAAATAGACTTAACGACTTTTGTTTGTTGGTCAGTAGTAGGCTAATCATGGCGACGAATTAGTATAGGCTATCAGAGCCATTAAGAGAATGGAAAAATTGTAATCCAGTGACAAAAATATTATAAATTCAGTACAATACTGCTAGATGACAGGACGGACGGACAGACAGACGGACGGACGGACGGACGGACGGACGAACGGACGGACGGACGGACGGACGGACCGACGGACGAACGGACGGACGGACGGACACACGGACAGACGGACGGACGGACGGACGGACCGCTAAATATAGGTTACCTAGAAGGGGAATTCGACGCATATAGCATAGGCGTCGACTATATGTCTCCACCATCACGTCATATACTTAAAGGGACCCCTTGGGATGAGACATTTTCAATGTTGTCAATTTTGAAAATTTAACTCATATGAAGCTATATAGCCTACTGATCTGAACTAAAAATACAAAAAAGTCAAAAAACAATTTAAAAGCACCGAAAAAGAGTGAAATAGTTAAATTTCCAGGTCGTATATTGCCATGTAAACAAAACAAGTCAGCAATATACAGAACTTTACACCACATATTCCCACATCTTGGACGAGGAGATCAAAGCAATCGCCCCTAATTGGTGTCTGATTGGTGTCTTATAGCCAGGACATGAGGTGATAAACCTGCAACACTTATTGTCCGCCCAACGCTGGGCCGACGGCATCACCATGTGGCCCAATGCTGTAGGAACATTTAACCGTCCTTTAGCAAGTGTTTAGGTGTACAAAAAGTTTGTTTGTGTCTTAAGCGGTTTCATAGAAATGTTGATAAAAAATATTTTTAAAAATCTAAAAAAACTGAAAAAAATAAAATCATGATCTTGGGGATACACTACTTCATTACTAAACTAAAAACAAAAATTGATGTCATCCCAAGAGGCTGCTTTAACTTATCTCCCCTCTACCTCTGAGATATTGTGATGACAAAGTTTATGACAAAATAGATCAAGAACACAAACTTGACCTACAGTTTTATAAGGTCTATCAATGACATGAATATAAAAGTTGTAGGAGCCGAAACGAAAAGTTGAGTTTCATCATATGGATCACTGGAATTAATATGGAAACAATACATGTTGTTGGTCTGGAGATATCGTGAGGACAAACGTTTTTCTTTTATCAGCCTTTATGACCTTGACAAATAGGTCAAGGTCACCAATCCTTGAACTCGATCTTGAGTTTCATCATATGAATCACTGGTATTAATATGGAAGAAATACAAATTGTAGATGTGGAGATATCTTCATGACAAATGGATCACTGGCATTAATGTGGGAGTAATAGACAGTGTATGTTTGGAGATATCGTGATGACAAACTTTTTTCTTTATTAGCCTCTATGACCTTGAAAAATAGGTTAAGTTCAACAATCATATCTTTAAACTTGACCTATACTTTCATGAGGTCCATCACGGGTATTAATATGGAACTGTTAGCCGCAGTTGTTATTGAATTATTGTGATAACAACGACCGGACGGACGGACGGACGGACGGACAACGCGAAAATATAATGCCTTCGCTCGCGGCGGAGGCATAATTAAAGAAAAGCGCGATACTTACAATATAATCATTTTGATTATTTGAAAATAATGTACCAGTGCCCAAATGGCATCACCAGGGCATGGATTATTTACTGGTAGTAAAAATGAAGTACCAAGCTCAAACTCAGGCATCAGAATATTGTTTTATCTTTCACCGATGTCCATCACGAAGCGATTCGTCTATCTGTTCATTTAACGTTTCCTGTTTCAAATAAACGATCAGGCCTACTTACTTTACGGACGGACACACGGACAGACGGACGGACGGACGGACGGACCGCTAAATATAGGTTACCTAGAAGGGGAATTCGACGCATATAGCATAGGCGTCGACTATATGTCTCCACCATCACGTCATATACTTAAAGGGACCCCTTGGGATGAGACATTTTCAATGTTGTCAATTTTGAAAATTTAACTCATATGAAGCTATATAGCCTACTGATCTGAACTAAAAATACAAAAAAGTCAAAAAACAATTTAAAAGCACCGAAAAAGAGTGAAATAGTTAAATTTCCAGGTCGTATATTGCCATGTAAACAAAACAAGTCAGCAATATACAGAACTTTACACCACATATTCCCACATCTTGGACGAGGAGATCAAAGCAATCGCCCCTAATTGGTGTCTGATTGGTGTCTTATAGCCAGGACATGAGGTGATAAACCTGCAACACTTATTGTCCGCCCAACGCTGGGCCGACGGCATCACCATGTGGCCCAATGCTGTAGGAACATTTAACCGTCCTTTAGCAAGTGTTTAGGTGTACAAAAAGTTTGTTTGTGTCTTAAGCGGTTTCATAGAAATGTTGATAAAAAATATTTTTAAAAATCTAAAAAAACTGAAAAAAATAAAATCATGATCTTGGGGATACACTACTTCATTACTAAACTAAAAACAAAAATTGATGTCATCCCAAGAGGCTGCTTTAACTTATCTCCCCTCTACCTCTGAGATATTGTGATGACAAAGTTTATGACAAAATAGATCAAGAACACAAACTTGACCTACAGTTTTATAAGGTCTATCAATGACATGAATATAAAAGTTGTAGGAGCCGAAACGAAAAGTTGAGTTTCATCATATGGATCACTGGAATTAATATGGAAACAATACATGTTGTTGGTCTGGAGATATCGTGAGGACAAACGTTTTTCTTTTATCAGCCTTTATGACCTTGACAAATAGGTCAAGGTCACCAATCCTTGAACTCGATCTTGAGTTTCATCATATGAATCACTGGTATTAATATGGAAGAAATACAAATTGTAGATGTGGAGATATCTTCATGACAAATGGATCACTGGCATTAATGTGGGAGTAATAGACAGTGTATGTTTGGAGATATCGTGATGACAAACTTTTTTCTTTATTAGCCTCTATGACCTTGAAAAATAGGTTAAGTTCAACAATCATATCTTTAAACTTGACCTATACTTTCATGAGGTCCATCACGGGTATTAATATGGAACTGTTAGCCGCAGTTGTTATTGAATTATTGTGATAACAACGACCGGACGGACGGACGGACGGACGGACAACGCGAAAATATAATGCCTTCGCTCGCGGCGGAGGCATAATTAAAGAAAAGCGCGATACTTACAATATAATCATTTTGATTATTTGAAAATAATGTACCAGTGCCCAAATGGCATCACCAGGGCATGGATTATTTACTGGTAGTAAAAATGAAGTACCAAGCTCAAACTCAGGCATCAGAATATTGTTTTATCTTTCACCGATGTCCATCACGAAGCGATTCGTCTATCTGTTCATTTAACGTTTCCTGTTTCAAATAAACGATCAGGCCTACTTACTTTACCTGCTGCCATGGAGTTAATATTAAATCAATGCTAAGGTAAAATGCAAATGATTTTACTTCACAAATTCGATCTATTTCCGAGGTTAAATAAATCAAAGATTTAAACCTTTGACCTATGACCTGTAAATAAATTAAGAATTATAAATACTTTCTGATGTGTGATATAGACAAGTTTGTTGGTACTATTGTTCAAAGTGTACCTCAATCTATCATTTTACGTGGAGTACCGATACTTAACAAAAAGGTTTGGAACCCCGCGTTTGATCCCTAAACTATTACGACCCAGCAAATACAGCACGTTGAACCAATGCTGTTTTGATGTTGGCCCAGCGTCTACGACGCTGGACCAACATCAAACCAACATTGGGTAGACGTGTCTGTTGAGTCTCCCAATCTGGGTCTGTACCAACCACCAGACGGTAAAAAACGTGGTTAGAGGGTTGTCCTGCGAAGGCAAACAGCGGTATCTGCTTATTTGAAAAGTGAGCAGTTACTGCTGTTTGCCTTTGCAGGTTTTGTCTGAGTGAACTTGGTCGATCTGAAAAAAGTAGCGTCGGTCCTGTCCGGGATCCAGCGATTTAGTGATCCTGGCAATATATTACCTTTAGATCCTGGTTTGGGCAATTATAGTGTGTCGTGTAAACCCTTTAAGCCCGCGCGTCTTATTTATACACAGGACATATTTTGAGTCGAATTCACCGACTATAAAAAAGCGTGTAGTCAATCAGAATAAAGAGGTTCTAGGTTCTCATTAGAGGTATCATGTTTGGGTATTTCATCACATCTGAACATTTTTATTCACCTTGAATAAAGGTGAATAAAAATGAGAGTGAATATTTGGATGCTAGAAGGGATAACTCCACCCCCCCCCCCCCCAGTAAACAGCAGAGACTCGTTCTGTGATAGTTTAACACCTTTTCCGCTCGATGTTTTTTTCAATTTTCACCCATAAGGTTGAGTCTCGCTACAGCAACCCACAACATCAAGTGGATGGAAATTACTCACATTTGTTAAAGGGACCGCTTGGGATGAGACATTTACAATGTTGTCAATTTTTAAAATGTAACTTATATGAAGCTATATAGCCTACTGATCTTAACTAAAATTACAAAAAAGTCAAAAAACTATTTGAAGCACCGAAATAGAGTGAAATAGTTGAATTACAGGTCGTATATTGCCATGTAAACAAGACAAGTCAGCAATATACAGAACTTTACACCACATATTCCCACGTCTTGGCCGAGGAGATAAAAGCAATCGCCCCTAATTGGTGTCTGATTGGTGTCTTATAGCCAGGACATGAGGTGATACACCTGCAACACTGATTGTCTGCCCAACGCTGGGCCGACGGCATCACCATGTGGCCCAATGCTGTAGGAACATTTAACCGTTTTTTAGCAAGTGTTTAGGTGTACAAAAAGTTTGTTTGGGTTTTAAGTGGTTTCATTGAAATGTTGATAAAAAATATTTTTAAAAATCATAAAATCCTGAGAAAAATAAAATCATGATCTTGCGGATACACTACTTCATTACTAAACTAAAAACAAAAATTGATGTCATCCCAAGAGGCTGCTTTAACTTATCTCCCCTCTACCTCTGAGATATTGTGATGACAAAGTTTATGACAAAATAGATCAAGAACACAAACTTGACCTACAGTTTTATAAGGTCTATCAATGACATGAATATAAAAGTTGTAGGAGCCGAAACGAAAAGTTGAGTTTCATCATATGGATCACTGGAATTAATATGGAAACAATACATGTTGTTGGTCTGGAGATATCGTGAGGACAAACGTTTTTCTTTTATCAGCCTTTATGACCTTGACAAATAGGTCAAGGTCACCAATCCTTGAACTCGATCTTGAGTCTCATCATATGAATCACTGGTATTAATATGGAAGAAATACAAATTGTAGATGTGGAGATATCTTCATGACAAACATTTTTCCTTTATCGGTCTCTGTGACCTTAGCAAATAGGTCAAGGTCACCAATCTTGTGACCATGAGTTTTATTATATGGATCACTGGCATTAATGTGGGAGTAATAGAAAGTGTATGTTTGGAAATATCGTGATGACAAACTTTTTTCTTTATTAGCCTCTATGACCTTGAAAAATAGGTTAAGTTCAACAATCATATCTTTAAACTTGACCTATACTTTCATGAGGTCTATCACTGGTATTAATATGGAACTGTTAGCCGCAGTTGTTATTGAATTATTGTGATAACAACGACCGGACGGACGGACGGACGGACAACGCGAAAATATAATGCCTTCGCTCGCGGCGGAGGCATAATCAAAGAAAAGCGCGATACTTACAATATAATCATTTTGATTATTTGAAAATAATGTACCAGTGCCCAAATGGCATCACCAGGGCATGTATTATTTACTGGTAGTAAAAATGAAGTACCAAGTTCAAACTCAGGCATCAGAATATTGTTTTATCTTTCACCGATGTCCATCACGAAGCGATTCGTCTATCTGTTCATGGCCTCTACACCACCATTTTTTTGTTATTGCTTACACTTTAAATAATGTATTTAACGTTTCCTGTTTCAAATAAACGATCAGGCCTACTTACTTTACCTGCTGCCATGGAGTTAATATTAAATCAATGCTAAGGTGAAATGCAAATGATTTTACTTCACAAATTCGATCTATTTCCGAGGTTAAATAAATCGAAGATTTAAACCTTTGACCTATGACTTGTCACACAGATTTATAAATACTTTCTGATGTGTGATATAGACAAGTTTGTTGGTACTATTGTTCAAAGTGGACCTCAATTTATCATTTTACGTGGAGTACCGATACTTAACAAAAAGGTTTGGAACCCCGCGTTTGATCCCTAAAACTATTACGACCCAGCAAATACAGCACGTTGAACCAATGCTGTTTTGATGTTGGCCCAGCGTCTACGACGCTGGACCAACATCAAACCAACATTTGGTAGACGTGTCTGTTGAGTCTCCCAATCTGGGTCTGTACCAACCACCAGACGGTAAAAAACGTGGTTAGAGGGTTGTCCTGCGAAGGCAAACAGCGGTATCTGCCTTTTTGAAAAGTGAGCAGTTACTGCTGTTTGCCTTTGCAGGTTTTGTCTGAGTGAACTTGGTCGATCTGAAAAAAGTAGCGTCGGTCCTGTCCGGGATCCAGCGATTTAGTGATCCTGGCAATATATTACCCTTAGATCCTGGTTTGGGCAATTATAGCGTGTCGTGTTAACCCTTTAAGCCCGCGCGTCTTATTTATACACATGACATATTTTGAGTCAAATTCACCGACTATAAAAAAGCGTGTAGTCAATCAGAATAAAGAGGTTCTAGGTTCTCATTAGAGGTATCATGTTTGGGTATTTCATCACATCTGAACATTTTTATTCACCTTGAATAAAGGTGAATAAAAATGAGAGTGAATATCTGGATGCTAGGAGGGATAACTCCACCCCCCCCCCCCCCAGTAAACAGCAGACACTCATTCTGTGATAGTTTAACCCCTTTTCCGCTCGATGTTTTTTTCAATTTTCACCCATAAGGTTGAGTCTCGCTACAGCAACCCACAACATCAAGTGGATGGAAATTACTCACATTTGTTAAAGGGACCGCTTGGGATGAGACATTTACAATGTTGTCAATTTTTAAAATGTAACTTATATGAAGCTATATAGCCTACTGATCTTAACTAAAATTACAAAAAAGTCAAAAAACTATTTGAAGCACCGAAATAGAGTGAAATAGTTGAATTACAGGTCGTATATTGCCATGTAAACAAGACAAGTCAGCAATATACAGAACTTTACACCACATATTCCCACGTCTTGGCCGAGGAGATAAAAGCAATCGCCCCTAATTGGTGTCTGATTGGTGTCTTATAGCCAGGACATGAGGTGATACACCTGCAACACTGATTGTCTGCCCAACGCTGGGCCGACGGCATCACCATGTGGCCCAATGCTGTAGGAACATTTAACCGTCCTTTAGCAAGTGTTTATGCGTACAAAAAGTTTGTTTGGGTTTTAAGCGGTTTCATAGAAATGTTGATAAAAAATATTTTTTTAAATCTAAAAATCCTGAGAAAAATAAAATCATGATCTTGCGGATACACTACTTCATTACAAAACTAAAAACGAAAATTGATGTCATCCCAAGGGGCTGCTTTAAGTTTGAGACCAAACATTTTGAAATCTTCATGTTTGAATTATGCATACATTTCGTTCCCAAATAACAGTGAGTTAATCAGCTAACAAAAACAGATTAAAAACGACTATAGTCGGGCTTAGCGGTGAAAGGGTTAACCCAGATTACGACTGGAATAGTTTTTTAAACATTTTTATTAGCACATTAAATAACAGTGTTTTTTTTCTAATGAAACTAAAGTGTGTTCAATCGGCGAGACAATAAAAAGGTTGGCCGCTGAGTTTTCACTCACTTGAGCTTACGTTGTATGTATGGAAACATTGCTGAGTCATGGAGACATTGCTGTGAAACAATGTAATGTTCGGCCAGCGTCGCAGACGTTGGACCAGCATTGAAACAACGTCCATGTCTCGTGTTTGCTGGTGTATGACATCATAGGCAGTCTAACTCCACCGCAATGATTGTGTATTGGATCCGGATCCATATCTGGATCGTAATCCCGATCATTCTCAAAATTGAATGGATTGTTCCTTGGTCCGAAACAAAACAAACAAACAAACAAACAAACAAACAAACAAACAAACAAACAAACAAACAAACAAACAAACAAACAAACAAACAAACAAACAAACAAACAAACAAACGAACGAACGAACGAACGAACGAACGAACGAACGAACGAACGAACGAACGAACGAACGAACGAACGAACGAACGAACGAACGAACGAACGAACGAGCGAGCGAGCGAACGAACGAACGAACGAACGAACGAACGAACGAACGAACGAACGAACGAACGAACGAACGAACGAACGAACGAACGAACGAACGAACGAACGAACGAACGAACGAACGAACGAACGAACGAACGAACGAACGAGCGAACGAGCGAGCGAGCGAGCGAGCGAGCGAGCGAACGAACGAACGAACGAACGAACGAACGAACGAACGAACGAACGAACGAACGAACGAACGAACGAACGAACGAACGAACGAACGAACGAACGAACGAACGAACGAATATATAGTGCGAAAACCCGCCAGGTACTTCGGTTCTGAGCAAATGAAGTCCTGTCTTCATGATGGTGCTGTTTGCTAATGAGGGGAATTTGATATTCTGCCGTGCAAAACCAAGTGACTGGATGAATTAATGGACCTTTTTAGGCCACGTAATTAATATGCGCACATACAGGCAAAACTGAACAGGTGAAAATTCTGAGGATGTTTATATTAATTAGATGACACTGGCCTCCAGTCACATGCAAGATTCAAGCCGAACGAGCACGCTACCTCTCGGTCACAGAGGCTCTTTACAAGACTGACTCTTTACGACTAGATGGGAAATAAACATTTTGTTTCTTTGAGTTCTAAATGCCAGAGTGGGGGACGAATCCTCAAGCTCCGGCGCGGCAGTCATTAGGCGTAACCACCACACCAGGCCTCTCTCCTTTTTACAAACATCGGCCTACTAATAAACCATTGGCAAACACGATATATGGACCCAATACTGAATCAATGCTGGTCCATCGTCTACGACGCTGGCCCAACACTGCTCCACCATTGGGTTAATGTATCGTGTTTTCCGGCTTAACAGTCATCCAGCGTTGCGTGCTCACTGAATATTTGAGAAACCGTGACCGAGTTCATCCCGGTGGTTACGCGGGGTTTGAAGACAAAATATCTAAAGAGTCAAAGGCGGGAAATGCCGTCATCTAAGACTGCCTTAGGCTAATAGTTTTATAAGCAATAGAATTCAATTTCCGGATCTCTCTTCTACAAAGCCCGAGAAGCGACATTTAGGTGTTTATTGAAATGAAAATGAAATGAATCGGGCTTTAGGCCATCTTTGTGCACATATAGGCTAAAATGGGCCAGGAGAACCTCCTGAGGATGGTGAGATGATTGAGATGACACTGTCCTCCAGACATAGGATTCTAAATTTGAGCCCTGGCGGTCTGAGGCCGAGCACGCTACCTCTCGGTCACGGAGGCTCTTCACAATACTGACTTTCACACGTGGATGTGGAAGAATCATTTTTTGTTTCCTTCAAACCGCCGAGAACGGGAACCGAGCCCCGAACTTAGGCGTGAAAGGCAGCGGTGCCAACCACTACCCTGGGGCCCCCGCCCAGGTGTTTAATTATCATTTTTGTAAACTGAATATATATTGAGCTTACAACTCGATATATTTAATTAATAACTTGATATATTGAATTAGGAACGCGATATATTGAGTTTACCACTCAATACATTGAGTTCACAACTCAATATATTGAGTTCTTAACTTAAAATGTCACATGTCGAGTTCTTAGCTCAAAATATCGAGTTATTAGCTCAATATATCGAGTTGTAAGCTCAATATATCGAATTGTGAACTCAATATATTGAGTTTAAAAAATAATGACAAAATTCCAAATGTCGCTTCTGGGCGTTCGTACTCTTCTTAACTAATTCACATTATATATTTTTTTTCTCATCTCATACACAAATAATAATACCAGCCAAGGCTTGCCAATGGCATCACCAACAAAATGTAGAAAACAGAATATAATACTCGTTTTAGCTTCATTTAATCATAGATTTAGGCTATATTCGTATATTCACTCATTCGTACAATATCGTTCGTTTTTATTCAGATTTTTTTTTCTTCTCGTTTGTTGTAAAATTATTGTTCTTTGTGTATTTGCATGTCACGTTTATTGTGTGTGTATTTATATATATGACATGTACTATAGAGGCCTATACTAAGTTTCAAAGAAATAAAATGTTTCTTCCTCGCTCACTCGTAAATATGCAATATTGTGGGAAGCCTCCCTGACCGAGAGGTAGCGTTCTCGATTTCAGACTGCCAGGGCTCGAATTTCGAATCCTGTGTCTGGAGGGCAGTTTCATCTCACTTATCTCACCATCCTAATGAGGTTCTCCTGGCCCATTTTAGCATTTATAATGTGTGCACAAAGGTGGCTTAAAACCCCATTCATTTAATTTTATTTCCACAATATATGTGCACAATTTAAGTCTTCGTCTTGGTACATTGAAATCTGTTCAATTCTATATATATGTCAGTAGTGAACAGTAGAATGTGTCATCGTACATACATCGATATAGAATTTCACAAAGACATGGGGGTACATTTAAATCATAAATATATACTTAGAAATAATGCTGGCGGATAAGAATTATCAGGGAGATAAAAACACATAATAGATAAGCGTAGGCTCCCAGCAAACACGAGGCGTTGGTCCAATGTTGGGCTGCTGTTGGCCACTAGTCTACGACGCTGGCCCAACATCAGCCCAACATTGGGCCAACGCCTCGTGTTTCCTGGAGTAGGCTACATTCATCTGGCTATAACTGCTGATAAAGGTATATAAGTAAGTGTTCGTTCGTTCTTTTTTTTCTTCCATCTATTAATAATTATTCATCTTTCGTAATTGAATAATTTTTATTTCACGTTATTATTTATAAAAGAACACAGTTTATTGTTCAACCAAGTATAAATTCAGCCAGCATGGTATATATATCTCTAGCAGGCATTATCTAACAATCTACGTAACAATCCACAAGGTTGCACAGAAAAGTACACGTATTATATTCCATGTCATTTATATGCCTACATGTCGCCCCTTGGATATAAAAGGGTGTATCTGCCACTTTACAAAGTGGCAGATACACCCTTTTATATCCAAGACCTAGGGGACGAGTGAGGGCTTGGTGATATAATATTGTTGCTTATGCAAAAAACGCAGAACATTAGTGTTTTTAGGCCCGTATCACTGGCATAAACAGATGAAGATATGGAGGAGGTGAGGTTTCAATCGTGAATACAGGCGATTAATTGTGTCGACAAAAAATACATGTTCCAAGAAAATTTAATTATTTATTTGTTTGTTCTGTCCGTCCGTAAGTCCGTTCGTTTAATATTTGCTAGTACGTTTTTTACAAGTACCGTTCTGGTATTCTAGTATTCAGTTTTAACCCTTTAACCGCCGGTCCCGATTATATTCGTTTTTATAAATATTTGTATCAGCACAGTAAATACAAGCTTTACGTGACACCAATCAGCAAGAGTTCAAATCGTTAATCTCCATTTTGTCAAATCTTATTTATCACTCACTTAAAGCTGTGGATCGCGTCAGCGCACAACTTCAGGTGAGTGAAAATTCCAATTATAAATAGCTTGGCGGTTAAAGGGTTAGAGAAAAAATATTTTTTCTCCGCCCACTCGTAAAGATCCAGTATTGTGGGAAGCCTCCGTGACCGAGATAATTTCGAATCCTGTATCTGGAGGGCGGTGTCATCTGATTCATATCACCATCCTCATGAGGATATCCGCACATTCATTCATTCATTCATTCATTCATTCATTCATTCATTAATTCATTAATTCATTCATTCATTCATTCATTCATTCATTCATTCATTCATTTATTCATTCGATTATCCATTTATTTGTTCATTCATTCATTCGTTTTTTTATATAATTAAGTAGGCCTATTTCTAGTTGGCATTAACCTACATTCATTTTTTTAAATGATTTTTTAGTAGATTTGATAACTTTACCCTTCGTTACAGGATTTGACAACTGTGCCCTTCCTTGAAAAATCTGTATAACTTTTTCATTTTATGATATCTACAACTTTTTAAATTTTAGCTCGCCTATGTATTCAGTTAGATTAAAATTGTTATTGTAACAATTCAGAGGTATTTTTTCGCGTGGGTGGTCACATTTATTTTCTTTTTCGAATAGGCCTAAAATCTTGTTATTTTTCTTAACGAGGGCATTTATTGATGACCTTAATTCACGTAGCAATCCACAGGATAGACTCAGTTCAATGTATATACCGTGTCACAGATACACAAATGATATAGATACAGTCGTGTTGGCGCTTGTGAATCACAGAAAAAACTAGAAAACGCGGGACATCTATTATTTTAGGTCCATTCACGTTTCGCAGAAATACGATACGCTTACGCACGAGACAAACATCTGTCGCCACGCCCGCTGGAGGCCGGGGCCGAGCGTCGCCCCGACGTCGGGCCAGCGTCGCGGACGCTGGCCCGGCGTCGGGGCGACGCTCTGCAGCGGTCGCGCCCCGCTTGGCACTCCTGCGAACTATACCTGCATATTGAAATAATGGGCGGCAGTTTTGTGAATGAAGCCTGCGTGGCGGCCAAAACGATGACGTCACACCGAGTGGTCACATGGGTGCAAAGGCACCGTTTAATCCCTGGTATGGCGGAGTTTTAATCGTTGAATTTTTTATTATTTTCTAGCATTCAAAGGGTGGGTACGGCATGTGACGTACATTTTTTTTAATATAACGGTTTATCTTTGTCATAGATTCGACGTTCTGTTACATTTTAACCCTTTAAGCGCCCAGGTATTTATTCTCATTTTAATCCACATTCAAGTTTCCAGAAATGAATTAAAATTAACGCAATTTTATGAAAGTCCCCGAGCGCAATGTCTAAAATAAAAGCGCAAAACAAATGTATTTTTATGAATAATACAATTTTCAAGAAATATGCCACGTGGTGCATATAATGCGGCGCCTGTGCTTAAAAGGTTGATGGTGTTTGTTGGCAAATCGATGTATTTAAAATAAAGCTGAACCAAGTAGACCAGAGTAGAAAAATGGCAGCGTTTGCGTGACCATCAAATATATGACTAACCAACAAACACAAAACATTTGTATAACAGTTATACAAAGTTGGACCAACGTCGAAGACGTTGGGACGACGTTGTATAAATGTTATACAAATGTTTTGTGTTTGCTGGGTAAATATTCACACAGAAAATTGATAAATCGCACTAAAAGTTTAACTGTTATTGGCCCCAGCGTCCGCGACGTTGGCCCAACATCAAGCCGGCACGGGGAAACGGTTCGTCGTTGCTGGGGTACAAGTTTGTAAGAACAAAAAACATCTAAATTTCAGTGCATATAAAATCAAACGAGTGTGTATACACACTGTGTGCGACTCAAACCATTTCAATTAATTGATTTTTTCCAGATTAGACCATCCTCTTCAGCTAAATCTGCAACTTAACTTCACAAAGTGGCAGATACGGCCTTTTCATTCCAAGGGCAAATAATATATTTATCGGTGACAAACTCAAATAGACAGCCTCCCCTATACGGATGCGTAATATTATAAAGTTCTTGGTGGTATTAACGGCAGACGTCGAAGAACAACACAATTCGTTTTTTTATGATTGAAAGATCGTATCTGCTACTTTACAAAGTGGCAGATACGCCTTTTTAATTCTAAGGTGAGACATAGGCTATTATATACGCCTACATTATAAAACTAGCAGTCGATATATGAGCTGATTTGCAAGTCTGCATCAGATTTTATTTTTTGCATGTCACAAGACTTACAAATCACCATTAGGCTTATTTCCAGAATGACCGTCTGACCTCTAGGGTTTAGATATATTTGTACTCTTATTCTAACGATATTATTTTCATCCCTTCAATAGTCTTGATAGATACTGATGATATTTTGAATAATTTATAAGGGAGCAGTTTTTGTTTGTTTTGAATGGATGAAACATGACCCCCCCCCCCCTCCATTTGTAGCTAAAGTGTCCTATTTGCCACTCAAATGCCAAAATTGGCAAATGAAGCAACAATATTATCAATAATTTCAAATGTCACAAATCCCAACAAACACAAAACACTTCGACGCTGGCCCAACATTGAAACAGCATTGTGTGAATGCCCCGTGTTTGCTGGGAAGAATCCAGTAGAGGTTGAATCAGCCGAGTCATGTTTGTAGTATTTATATAGTGAACGATCGACAATGTCGGAAGGCCCGGGAAACCCTATTCAGGGCTAGCTATCCCAAACAAACAAACAAACATGCCAAGCTACAGTGTATGACATTCTGTTACTTCTTAACCCTAGAATCACAGGTGTCGACTACAGTGATTTTTCTGGGGTTTTTTTTATTGATACGAAGATTTTGTAAAGTGTAGTATGTTTTAACCTTTAGAGCACCGGAGTCAACTGCAGTAGACAGTCTGTGTTTTATTAGCACCTATATAACCCATGGTAACCAGTTGTTAAATGTGAAATATGCCTTCAATCTTGAAAAACTGACATATGTTGTAACTTAAATTTCACAAATCACATAAATTTTCGGTCACTTGAAGTTGTGTGTCGCGGTAGCGAGACACAAATTCAAGCGATTGAAAATTTAAATTGAATACCTCAGTGCTCTAAGGGTTAAATATGTGCAACTGATATATGCCGTGACATTAATTTTCAATCACTTAAAGTTGTGGATCGCGGTAGCGAGACACAAATTCAAGCGATTAAAAATTTAAATTTAATAGCTCAGTGCTCCAAGGGTTGAAACAAGAATAGCAGGACATCAATCTAAGTGCATAGAAAGGAAATTGGATTAGAACTATATAGACCGGCTTCATATGGAGCAAGGTGCCACCTGGAATGGACATTAATGACTTAAGTTTTTTTGATTCCTTATGATGTGTGCGAACATAAAAATTCAGGTAAACGTGCATCTCCGGCTGCGTTTAGCTAAAATAGGCTGATATATTCAAAATGGCCGCCAAATTTCCAAATTTGTGAAAAAATGATATATTGGCCATAAACATTCATTGATATATGACTGAAGCCATAATATACCCTTGTAAAACTTGCATCAATATGTTTTTATTATAACAGACCAGAAAAAAACAAAATGGCTGCTGAAATACTGACAAAATGGCGGCCAAAATGGCTAAAATTAGAGGGGGAAATGTGTTCTGGCTATATTCTGGCTGTGAGTAAGGTGTCACCCGGAAGGGGAATTTAGGCCACTATTGTTTTCACATAGCTGGCCTACTCAGAGGCCAGAATCAGCCGCTGCTTCACTGAAATATGGCCAAAAATGTACATTACCTATGTGCAATTTTGAGAAATCGAGCGTATTACACATTTTCGCCCGCCGAGTAGTCAAATTTTGAGCTATATCAATATATTTAATATCATTAGTAAGCTACTGACACAGGCGTTCACATGTGTCCGATTTAGTGTCCGATCATTGACAAATGCACAAGAGAGCTTTAAGTTGGTATTTTGACCCTTAATTTTACCTATTTTTCAAACTTTTTCAGTAAATAGTCAAAATACTGTTATCTCAGCTGATTTTTGTGAGGTATAAATGTTTAGTTTTGATTCAAACATGTTCTAGAACTATTGTTTACTTTAAATAAACCCATTTGGGATAAAAAATAATGAGTTATGTGAACATATTACACGCGTTTTATGGTTAGACGTAAAAATTGGCGCGCTTTTCTTCATTTTCTTCGCGATTTGTCTCATCATTGAAAAATGCAAAAGAAAGCTTTAAGTTTGTATTTTAACCCTTAATTTTACCTATTTTTTATACCTTTCTAGTAAATAGTCAAAATACTTTTCTCCTAGCTAATTTTTGTATGGTATAAATGTTTAGCGTCGATTCAAACATGTTCTAGAAATATTGAAATAAACGCATTTGGAATAAATAAATGAGTTATGTGAGCATATTACATGTTTTTTGTTTAGACCTAAAATTTGCTCGCTTTTCTTCAGGCTTGGGAAAATTGACCATATCTCACATTATTGCCCACTGAGTATTCAAAGTTTAAGTTACATCAATATATTTAATACCAATAGAAATCTACTGACACAGGCTTTTACATGGATTTAAAAAATGTTGTGTCCGATCATTGACAAATGCACACTTTAAGTTGGTATTAATTTTAACTTTTGTCATACTTTTTCAGTAAGTAGTCAAAATACTTTTCTCTTAGCAGATTTTTGTAGGTAATAAATGTTTAGTTTTAATTCAAACTGTTCTAGAACTATTGTTGACTTAAAATAAACCTATTTTAAATAAAAAACGAATGCACTATTTTAACATATTACACATATTTTGTTTGGACCTAAAATTTGTGCCCTTTTCTTCCGGCTCGGGAAAATTGACCGTGTTTCACATTTCTGCCCCCCAATGAGTACCAATATTTAAAAAATGTACAACATCTTTAATATCAGTTGAAAGTTACTATCGAATACTTTAACTTGGATGCATACCATTTGATTTCTGTTAAATACGAAATGTACAACAAAGCGCTAAGTTTGTATTTTATCCCTCCATTTGAACAATTTACAACGATTTTTAACGAATACCAACAGGACTTCTCGCTCATGTTTATTTTATAAGGTATTTCAGCCGCTACAAAAATGATCATGGCCAATGAAGAAATGATCACAGCCACTTAGAAAATTATCTAAGCCACAACAATGGTGATCTTGACCACTGAAGAAGTGATCACATCCACTTTAAAAAATATCTCAGCCAGTGCAAAAGTTATCTTGACCACTGAAGAAGTGATCACAGCCACTTTAAAAGTTATCTGAGTCACTTCAAATGTGATCTTGGCCACTAACAAACTGGTCTTAGCCACTGAAAATGTTATCTAAGCCTCTACAAATTGTTCTTGGTCATTGAGGAAGTGGTCATATCCACTTTAAAAATTATCTAAACCACTCAAAAAGTGATCTTGACCACTAAAGAAGTGATTACAATCATTTTAAAAGTTATCTCAGCCCCTTTTTTGGTGATTAAGATCACTCTTGTCGTGACCGAGATCACTTTAGGGGCTGACATAAGATTGTTAGTGGCCAAGATCACTTTTGTAGCGGCTGAGATAACTTTTAAAGTGGCTGTGATCAGTTCTTCAGTGACCAAGATGAGTTTGTTTGTGGCCAAGATCACCTTTGTGGTGGCTGAGATGACTTTAAAGTGACTGTGATGGCTTGCTTAATGATCAAGTTCACTCTTGCAGTGACCGAGATCACTTTTTTATGGGCTGACATAAGATTGTTAGTGACCAAGATCACTTTTGTAGTGGCTGAGATAACTTTCAAAGAGGCTGTGATTACTTCTTCAGTGTCCAGTATCACTTTGTAGTGGCTTAGATTTTTTTTTCAATGGCTGACACCAGTTTGTTTGTGGCCAAAATCACCTTTGTAATCGCTGGGATAACTTTTAACGTGGCTGTGATCACTTCTTTATTGGCCAATATCACTTTTGTAGTGGCCGAGATAACGTTTAAAGTCGCCGTGATCACTTCTTCAGTAGCGAAGATCACTTTTGTAGTGACTGAGATAACTTTTAATGTTGCTGCTATTACTTCTTCAGTGGTCAAAATCACTTTTGTAGTTGCTGAGATAACTTTTAAAGTGTCTGTGATGACTTAATCTGTGATATTACTTATCCACGTTAAAGCCCTTGATAGTGAATTTCAATTGATATCAAATATTTTCATTCACATTTAAATTTGGGTACTCACCGGGCAAAAATATGAAACACTGTCAATTTCCGCGAGTCGAGAAATAAGTGTGAAAATTGTACATCCAACCAATATGTAATATGCTCACATAACTTATCATTTTTTATTTTAGTGGGTTTATTTTAATTAAACAATAGTTCTAGAATGTTTGAATCAAAACTAAACATTTATACCATACAAAAAGCCGCTGAGATAAAAATATTTTGACTATTCACTTGAAAAATAGGTGAAAATAAGGGTTAAAATACCAACTTGAAGCTCTCTTTTGCATTTGTCACTAATCAGACACAAAATATTTTACATCCATGTGAAGGCTGGTGCCGGTAGCTTTCTATTGATATCAAATATATTGATATATATATATATATATATATACATTTGACTACTCATTCGGCAAAAATGTTAGATACAGTCGATTTTCACGATCCTAAAGAAAAGCGCGCCGATTTTTACGTCTAACCAAAAAAGTGTGTAATATGTTCACATAACTCATTATTTTTTATCCCAAAAAATCGCACATAGGTATTATAATGTACATTTTTGGCCATATTTCAGTAAAGCAGCGGCAGTTACCTGATCAACAGGTTGATACTGGCCTCTGAGTAGTCCAGCTGTGTAAAAATAATAGTGGCCCAAATTCCTCTTCCGGGTGACACCTTACCGACAGCCATAATATAGCCAGTACACATTTTTTCTTCCAATTTAAGCCATTTTGGCCGCCTTTTTGTCAGTATTTCAGCAGCCATTTTTTTTTTGGTCTGTTATAATAAAAACATGTTGATGCAAGTTTTACAAGAGTATATTATGGCTTCAGTCATATATCAATGAATACTAATGGCCAATATATCATATCTCAAAAAATTCATAATTTGGCGGCCATTTTAAATATTTTAGCCTATTTTTTAGCCAAACGCAGCCGGAGATGCACGTTTACCTGATTTATCATTAGGATTAAAAAAAAACTTATGTCATTAATGTCCATTGCAGGTGGCACCTTGCTCCATCTGGAGCCGGTCTAATAATGATGTAGACCCACATAAATGGAGATTTAAAATGTGATTCATGTTCTGAACTGTTATTCCTATTTGGAATTGTATTATCACATTTTGTCTTCAGTAAAACATAATGTCACGGGGCACGAATCGAAGCATCTTGAGTATTTCTTGTGAATACAATTGTGAGGCCCGCGTGTTGTATGTATTCAATTGAAATAATAACTAAATGACCTGCTGAGTTTGCCTTCCGTTATAATTCTGATTTACAAAACCAAAGGGCAGTAACTGCTCACCTTCAAAGTAAGCTTTGCATGGCAGAATATGCGACCATCACTTTGTCAGCGAATACAGTATTATGAGGACAGTTGTGGCTCCGTACAGAAATTATTTTTGTACACTATAATAACAAGATATTAATTCGTACATTTCGGGTTAATAATTATATTATCGATAAAATAATTAATTGTCCAGAATTTCCATACATATTCATATACAGCGCTGCTATCGGATGCCGCAATATAAATTAATTGGAATTAATTATAAATGAAATGCATTTATCCATTTCCGGTCAATTATATCAACGAAATAATTAATCATCGAATATTTATGTCCACAGATGATGTATCAAAGTAGCCTAGTAGAGATCATCATGACCTGTCCCGTCAGCCAAAGTTGATAATATAGGCCTATATGAAGCTTTTAGTGAATCATTCATAATGATAAGATAAAGTACCTTTCAATTGGAAAGTCAAACAAATAAATAAATAAAGCTACCGGGTGCCACAAATTTAATAGTGACGGAATTGTTAATTTTGGTATTTCGAATATTCGTAAGAATAGGTATAGGAAATAGAGCACTGCACGCGACTGTTTCTTTCTAAAAATTATCTGAATGATTAGATTGATTAAATATAATAGAACAAAAAGAATGATTTTCTCATTATATACAAAATGTGGATTTAGCTTTGGTGACACAGTCATATATTTTATATAGTATGTATATTAAAATTATCGTTTACATTTTAGCTTGAATTAAAATGCATAATTTTCTGCAACTGGATCTTGGATGTGCTGGTTACCCGTATTTGATATCCTAATGTACACAACTTTATTTATAATTGCATATTTGTATAATTACTGTATATATTTGTGTATACATGTCTAAAGCCTAATAATAATAAAAAATAATAATAAACCAGTGGCATTACGCGGGAGCCTGCATGTGGCAGCCTCGCCAGGTCTGTAAACGTCGTATTGCGACGTTCATATGAATAATTTACAGCAAAACTTAACCACAAGTCTAGTCTGAACAATTATTAACCGATACACGATATAGCTTGAGTCATAGGTGCGCCCTAATGCGGGTCTTACATGTATCTCAGAAAACGCGAGGCGTTGACCCGACGTTGGTTTGATGCTGGGCCACCGTCCTAGCATCAAAGCAACGTTGGCTCAACGCCTCGGTATATGTGAGTCGAGTATCACCAGAAAGGCGTATAAATGTGTCATATTTATATACGGTGGGCGATTTATATACAAAATTTCCGTGAAACTATCTTCTGTTTCTACTAAGGGGCCAATTTTAATGAAGGTAAATTATATTTTTTAAACTGTTTACAGTAATCGGGTAACACGAAAGACGCACGCGAAAATAGTAAAATGACTATTTCTGACTTTTATATTTTGTTACGAATATATAATTAGAAAATGACGCAAATTGGAAATAGTAACTAGTAGTAATATTACTACTGTTTAAAATCTGCAATATCGATATCTATTTTTCTTATAACACGTATGTGAGTAAATATTACATGGTTAGAATTGGGGCGTTGAACCGCTGATGGTTAACCCTTTCAAGCCTGAATTTACCATTGTCATATTCACCCACTACAAGCCGCGAATTGCTGTCGCAATTCTCGACTTGTAGTGGATGAAGATGATTTGATATGGGTTAAAAATCAACGAAAATTACCATGTATTGGTAAACCAGTTTCATGGAAATTTGCATTCTAAAACCGCTAGTTGTAGGAGAATTAAGTCTGTTTCCAGGGATGTAAAATGATGCTTTTAATGCATCGTGAGGGCTTAACCCTTTCAAGCCTGAATTTACCATTGTCATATTCATCCACTACAAGCCGCGAATTGCTGTCGCATTTCTCGACTTGTAGTGTATGAAGATGATTTGATGTATTTTAAAAATTAATGAAAATTGCCATGTATTGGTAAACAAGTTTCATGGAAATGTTCGTTCTAAAACCCTTTGTTGTAGGAAAAATTAGTCTTTTTTCAGGGATGTAAAATGATGCATTAATGCATCGTGAGGGCCCCAAGGGTTAAAGCAGCATTGGTTCAACATCTCGTAAACGGCGGTTGTGATGGTTATTTTCGCATTGTGATAAATATAAAGCGTTCTATTATTCTGACACACTCGAAAACGAATTTCATTGCAGTAAACCAAAATAAATTGGTTGATCTATATAAGTTTTGTGGACAGATATAATCTGTCGCACCAAAATTTTCATGCCACAATAATTATATGCAAATATACCAGTGAAATACCATCCCACAAAACTGACTGGAACTCAAATATCTATTATGTCAATGAATATTCTCATTTAACTCGACTATCGAACACTGGAGCTCTTTCACTTTAATCAGCCCCACACTGATAAAAATTAACATGGTAAATCAATCATGCCTCTGATGTTCTCGAAGATACCACAATCTAATAACAAAAAAACAATACTATTTAGTGTAAAAATAGTCTACATAGCCTTAGTCACCACATTCATCAGACACTTGCTATAACTGTCGCCCGTCACGCAGAATGATTCGTCCCCTTAGATACGAAAGGGTGTATCTGCCACCTTGAAAAGTGGCAGATACACCCTTTCAAATCCAAGAGGACGAGTTATTCAATTCCCGCTGGATGCAGATATGTTTCTGGAAAAATTGTGAATTTGTACAAATTCTGGTATTTCTGAAAAAGCGCGGCAAACACGAGACGTTGAACCAATTCTGCGTTTATGTTGGCCCACCGTCTGCGACGCTGGCCCAACATTAACGCAGCATTGGCACGACGTCTGACTGTGAGCTGTACATAGGCTTCTGGATGAGTCATTGCCGGCACAATGCTGGCATAAATTGGACGTCATCTATTTTGTTGTTCCATTGGCGCCAATTGGCGGCTAATATCCAATGTCTTCTGTAGAACTGGCCATACTTCAAGACGTCACCGGGGCATATCCTCACTTCAAAACCATCAGCGTTTGTGATATGAGAAAAATGTTCTGCTGATATACATACCCAGCAAACGCGAAACGTTGGATTAATGTTATGCCAGTTCGCAGAGAGTGGACTATATCATAAAATCAAAATTGCGATATCGACACAGCAAGAACAGGTACACTATACTGATGTGTTTTATAATCCATAATGTATTGTAATATATTTGTCTACACAATCACAATATTGCACGAAGGCAAATATAATTTTATTTTCAAGGCCTTCAAAAGAGTTATGTTTGAAATAAGGCGTGGCATAAGGTAAATATTTCTAGTTTTAATACAGATATAGGGATTTTTTTCTGTACGTGTAACTTGATTTAAATGAACGAAATATATAACAATGACTGCACAATTTCATTTTTTCCTACAGCGCGGAGATCGACTTTAGACATCAGATTCTGACGTCTAAAGTCGATCCGCGCACTGAAATAAATTAAATATTTATAATGAATGTAGACCCGTAACATAGGTACTCAAATGATTTAGAAAAAAATTAGTTTTTGGTTTGTATAAAAATATTTTAGCGCTTCAAGTGTTAACCCTTTAACCGCCAGTGCCGCAGATATTCGGGTTTTCATTTTTTATTAGCACATTAAGTACTACATTTTACATACGTACAAGATAAAATGTGACATCAACCAGCACGATTTAAAAAGAGTTGACCTCCATTTTATCAAATCTGGATAATTTTCACTCACTTGAAGTTGTGGATCGCGTCAGCGAGACACCACTTTAAGTGGGTGAAAATTCAAATTGAATAATTTGGCGGTTAAAGGGTTAACCTCGCAGTTTTCGATCAAAATACATGACGTTTCATTTCTCATAATATGCATATTTAATTTTTATGTCACTTAGACCGTAAGTAAGAACTATGAAAATCGTTTCACTTATTAAAATTCAAAATGATGTGAGGCTGTCTGCTTGGATTCAGAGGGTGCTGGCGTGAAATCACCAGTATCAGGCCCTACCAGGCTCCAGGGGAACTGATCGAAGATTCTGTGGTTAGAGTCTATAGCCCCACGGCGAACAATGTGGCCCGATATCAGCATAACGCTGGGCCAGCGTCACCAAGGTTGACCCAGCATTATGCCAATGCCGGGCGCTTGACCCTCCTATCGATCCTCCCACCAGATGCCGCTCCCACATCCGCGGACAATGCCCCCACAGATAGGGTACTATTTGCCCCCCCCCCACTTCTAACATGCCCCACCCTGACTCGACTAAAAATTAACCCTTACAGCGCTGAAATATTTTTGAATAAACCACGAAGACCGAAGGGTTCTGTTCAATTTGTAATCATCATAAATGTCTTAGTTAGCTCTTTCTGCTTCATTTGAATACCTATGTTATGGGTCTACGGCTATTAGAAATATTTTACACTTTTAGTACGGGGATCGACCTTAGACGTCACAATCTGACGTCTTTAGACGTCAGATTCTGACGTGTAAAGACGGTTCCCGTGCTGAAAGGGTTACCCACCTCGGTGCCACGCCAAGAATGGGTAATAATTCATCTGGAAAATAAATTATCAGCTAAAACCAGAAAACTCTAATTTGTGTGAAGTTCAAGTTTAGGTACACAATATCAATTCTTATTAATATTAGTTTCTCGAGTGTATGTATTTTAGAAAACTTCTTGATATTTCAGATTTCTATGCACTCTTTATATTCAAATTTTCACATTGCTCGGAATAATACCTGCGTTTTTCACTAGAAAACTTTACATAAACAATTCTTCGATAAAATCGAATATGTACATATTTATCATTTATTAGTATGTGTGCATATTTATTTTTTGCTGGATCAAATGTGTATATTCATTTCCTATTTATTTATTAATTATGTATATTTACAAATTCAGAAAACTAACTGATATCAGTCATTATCATGACGATTATTGTTTAATTGCAGTAAAGCTAGGTGGCCTTTTTAGATAAATAAATTGAACTAAGTGGTGCTGAACTCATATCTTCGTCGACAACCCCTTGGTGAAAATGTACAAGACGTCGGCTGTCAGTCACACAAGCCAATAACTAGTTTTAACGTGGGCAAATATGTCGACAGTTTCAACTGCTTCAAATTACATAAAAGTATGCTGTTGAATGAATGAATGAATGAATAAATGAATGAATGAATGAATGAATAAATGAATGAATGAATGAATGAATGAATGAATGAATGAATGAATGAATGAATGAATGAATGAATGAATGAATGAATGAATGAATGAATGAATGAACGAATGAGGATTTATGTAACTTTTGTGAATACACATGCTTTCAGGCAACATATCATGAAAGACTGGAAGCGATGTTCTAAACACACATACACACAGCTCGTCGACGATACGTGTGGTCGCAATATTAGTTACTTATTTTAAGAATATTATTTATTCAACATTTCCAAATAGACCTGCCCTGAACGTATTCATTTTAACGTTGGTGGTCAGGCTCACAGGTGACAGCTGCGGAAATAGATCCACTTAAATTTATTCAAAGGATACAGCGTTTTTTTCATATACTTTTAGAAAAATAATGTTCGATTTTATTTCACTGATATCATTTTTGCTTATTACTGGAAAAACAAGTAGAAATATTTCATGGCCAAATGTATGAGAATTAAAAAACAACGGCAGTAAATAAGCTAACCAAAGATAAACCATCAGAAAAATAGGAGGTTGATCTTATAAATGTCGCATTGCTAATATAATTATGTGTCCTTGCTTATGATAGAATTATAACATGTGGCCTACACGTGAATAACAAAACAAATGCTCGCAAAATACATAAGGGCAATTAAAAATGATTGATATTAACTAAAATATTTTCGTTTTAAATTATCTTCCTCCATACACGCACCCAGCCATCCCATATTTCCCTCTTAAAATATTGATTGTGGCATAGTTCAAACTCCAAGTATGGGAAGCGGCATAAACTCGAGGGAAACTATCAGTTTCGATTTACTAGTTTTCTGTAGACCAACCGATCCATATTTTGAAACAAAAATTCAAAATATTTTAACATCGATAACTTTGAAATACCCCCTACAACTAAAATCGCACACATTTCTATTACATGTACACATTTTGAAAGTTTCACATGTCTTCAATCTGTAAGCCTTTTATCAACCCTCACAACACCGAACTATCTGTGTATAAACCGTGGAAACCAACGGTTTTTTATTTAAATTTGAAATCATCATACATGTCTTAGATAGCTCTATCCACTTTATTTGAATACCTATGTTATGGGTCTACGGCCATTAGAACTATTTTAATTCTTTTAGCGCTGGGCACGTCTTTATACGTCAGAATCTGACGTCTACAGACGTCAGAATCTGACGTTTACAGACGTCAGATTCTGACCTATAAAGACGCTCCCCGCCCTCAAAGGGTTAAGGGTCAAATGCAGAGGATTTTTTCTCTTTTTTTTTGAAATTTTGTGACAGATTGATTAAACTGCTTGCTAGATTACACAGTTTGCCAGTTTTTTATTAAATTCGCTGGAATAGAACAAATAATTTTCCACCCAATTTATTCACTGTTTATGTCTTGAATCCACACTAGTTAACGTTTTCTAAATCATGTTATCATTTGTAGGCTGTAAAACGCCATGCTCGTATTTAAACAGAAATGATGTGCTTAACCATCTCAATGATAGCGACGTAAATAAACGAAAAATATCTTCAAACAAACCGCACAAAAGCAACAAAACTGGTGATTTTTATTAAAACTGTTTAAAAACACATGCGTTAGGATTTAATACTAGCAGCAACAACCCGCCCCAAAATCACCCAAAATCGCCTCTTCTAAGGATCTTAATGGAAGATGAAAAACTTGTGTTTTTTTGTTTTTCGGGAGCAAAAATAAAGATATTGGTGGTTATAAACATGGTGGAAACTAGCTGATGACGTATGCACAAAATAAAATATCATGTAGAAGAAGAATACATAACGTGCGATATCCACTCCAAGAATACAATTTGAATAGCACAAATTAGACTTGCCTCACACGATAATTAGGTCGGGAAGACAGAAGGTGTCGATTAAAACGTACTACACCAACAACGCTACATTTGTTATTTGAAAGGCACTACTTCATTGTGGACTACTTCCTTATAAATCTATCTAAATCCGCCAAGAACTAATGTCAACAATAACTGATGGAAATGATTTGTCTTTAGAACATGTTTTCCCCATAATATTGTATTATAACTATAATTATTTCTAAATATAGGAGAATTCCATATGCATGTATTGTTTCATTCCCTTTTTCCTTCTGTCATTGTATTTTTGTGTAATATTTGTTATTGCAATATAATGTATTTTACATTGTTTGCTATAAAGTATATTTGGCTTGATATTTAATTTAAACAAATGATAATCGATATTTTATTCTGTTGCGAAAAACACATCATACAAATGTTTAGAAACAAAGGATACATGTGGGATTAAACCCCTAACTTCGAATTCCCATGCTTTCTGACTCTACAATAACTAGATGTTAACATTTTGAAACGTATGTGACAATAAAAAAATTGTCGTGTTTATTTTTAAACTAATATGCCTCCACAACAAGTAATATTTTTAGTCTCGACACATTATATTTGTACTTTGTATTTTTTTAAATTTAAATTTCTTATTTGTTGTATTTCTATAAATACTTTTCTTAACGATTGTATTTGGCTGGGGGAGGGGCGGTGCGAATTTTACAACAATAGGTCTTTCCTAATTAATGAGATTACTTATAATGTACGATATAATGTATGCTTTGCTTTGTCCTGCAAATAATTAATATCAGTTGCATTTAGAAAACTTTATATTGTAATTTTTACTGCTATATTTTATATAAATAATCCTTTCCTATTTAAATAAGAATCATACAAAGCATGGGAGATGGTTAGATGATCTTGCCTTAGAACATGCAACAGTAAGATTCTCACTGCCAATTGGTCAATGATAAAATTCCCTTATTAGATTAAATATTTTCAACGTGTCAAGATTTTATTAATCAATCATTTGATTGATATTAAAGTTAACAGACAAATAATAGAGGATACTAATTTACTTCGATGCGTAAGACAGCTAAAATTTATGCATTATAATTCAGATAAAACATGCACCGTATTTTGATCAATAAAACACATGTTATAACTCACTTAAATATAAAATGGTGAATAATTAATTTTAAATACCATAATTAGTTTTTTTTTCAGGAATATCTTTGAAGTTTATAGTGAATAATTTGGCTAAAATCAGTAAACAAAATATTAATTGGTAGAAAGTACAATAAAAATAAACTTAACTTCTTATTTCTTCAAAAAAGTAGGTACATCGATGCAAGATTTAAAAAGATAAATTTTAATAGAATCCTGAAACGTTACCACCGGATGATGTCATTGTTATGTAAATGTATTTATAATTATGATGTATTTATACGCGCATTTTTGCACAATTTTTTTTTATCTGGCCTAATAAAATCACCAACACCACGCATGTGTCTCAATTAAATAAATGTATTAAGAAAAAAACATCGTTCTGTAGAAACTGTATATGCACATACTAAAGTATATGATGATACTTTGAAAAATTGAAAAAAATGACTATATTGATAAAATTAAATTTGAATACAATCCTGAAGCATTTCCACCGGATTATGTCATTGTTATATAAATGAATTTAAATGTATACGCACATCTTTGCAGATATTCCATTTTATATGGCTTGATAAAATCACTCACAAAACATGCACAACGCACGTGTTTTTAATTAAATAATTCAAAGCTGTACGAGATCACAAAGGAAGTATTTATATGGTTCAAATCGTTAGAAATTATAGTCATGCAAACCAATGTAATCGAAATTTTAGCATCGTTATGAAAGAAATGAAATGAAGACTTTAAACCCTCCCTTTTTATGTTTTGATAAAGATAAACGACGTTAAAAGTTAGAACAAACAAGCAAAATGGTTCATCTATCCGAAATAATACTGCAGTGCAAAGCCCCAGGGCAGTGTTTTCTTACTTTGCAAGTAATCAGATACTGCCATTTGGCTTTACAGAGCAAAATAACAGGGCAGATAACTAGCATTAATTTTATTGATTATGTTATTGATTTATGTATTGACAATGGGAATTTAACTGTATAATTTCTACAATGTACGCACTTCAGAAATGTTCTGTATATTACAATATAAAAGTTATTTTATCCGTAATAATTATTGAATAATGGATGATAAATCATTACGCCACCTTGGGATGATACATCTCAAAGTGACGCTCACCACGTTTAGAATCTCACGGCTGTAGACGTAGACGTCAGGTCGACGGTCCCCGCACTGAAAGAATTTAAAATATTTATTTGTACATCCATAATAAAGCTATTCAAATGAAGCGGAAAGAGCTATAACTAAAACATTTATAATGATTTTAAATTGAAAAAACCCTTTGGTCCCCATGGTTTATACAAAAATATTTCAGCGCTGCAAGGGTTAATCCTAGGAAGACAATTTAATCAGTATACCCTGCGGCACGTCACCTTGACCTTGTCTCAAAATCAGAACGAAATCATTTCAGAGAACAGACAATAGACGAAGACATCGACCCAATGCTGGTTTAAGGGAGGGCCAGCGTCTTAGACGCTGGCCCAGCGTTAAGCCACCAACGGGTCAACGTCTCGTGCTTATTGAGCAGACAATACCCCGTGACTGCAACCCCCGGGCTGATATTCCAGACCGCACCCCGGTGTGCTACCCCGGGGTCAAGTCTGGGCTTTGTGACCCTGGATTGACCTCTGGGGTGTGTCCTATTTGAGGGTGGGGGTGGGTGACCTCGCCTGGAGCGTTCAGCGTCAGGGACGAACTTACCACAGACAGCTGTGGTGTCGGCACAACGCTTAGTTAATGTTGGGCCAATGTCGCATGCGCCTCCTCGGTGGTGAATCCACCCCTTTGACCAAATTGGGGATCGAAACCACATCCCTTGGCCCGCCCTGCGCCGACCATGACAGACGCAAACAGATCGTCTGGTCACAGAGGGGTACACCCCATGCGGATGCACCCCCCTACTGAAAAAACAAACAACAGTAACTGCTTACTTTTCAAGTGAGCAGCTACTGCTGTTTGTCTTTGCACGGATAATGCTCTGGTGGAATGTCCTGCCCATCTCGTCTATCACAGACTGCCACCAAGCCACGGAGAACATGCCCCCTTTCGACCGGGTATCAATTAGTGAGATTTCGCCCTGTGCATGGTACTGAAATTCTACATAAAAAAATCATCACCCACACAGGTAATGATTTTCGCGCCAAGTTTAGAACTAGCTAGAACTACCTCCCCAATAAATCAGCTAATCTACACGCGCCACTTCGCTGTTATTTAGTAAATTCTTTGAGACTCAATTTGAGTTCTATCATGGAATTTTGGTAGATAGGTCTCGGCTGAACTTGAACGGGGCATATCTTGAAAAAGGCCGATAGTGGAGTCAAACGGAAGATGGCGCTTTTTATAATTTTCTGAGGTGAATAATCAAGTTTTCACCCACTTGAAGTTGTGTCTCGCTACCGCGACCCAAAACTTCAAGTGGGCGAAAATTACTCTGAGCAGTTTAGAGTGCTATTTTTTCATTTTCGAGTGTTGCTTTTAATCTGTGAAAAATGAAAAGTAAAATAACGCCAACGCCCAATGCCCCTCTAAATACGCCCGTGCTGATCCAGTAATGTAACAGACTGCACGACGGTGGTATTGTTTATCATGGGTGTACATCAGTGAACTATGCCTACTATAGGCCTACTTTGTTCAAAAATCATTACATCCGCTGATAATACATTTATGGAGAATTTCAGGTAATAATGATAAACAGGCGGCATTTTCCCAACAAAAACGCGACGTAGACCAGGCTATATGCTTATGCATTGTTGGACCCGCGTCGCAGACTGTACTGTGCCAACTATAAATCAATATAGACTCAACGGCTCGTGTTCTGCCACCCAATGTTATCTTATCAAATTTTCACCCACTTGAAGTTGTGTCTCGCTACCGCGACCCACAACTTCAAGTGGCTGAAAATTACTCATATATGTTCAACTTGAGACCAAACATTTGTAACACTTGATGTTTCATCACACATTTCGAATAAAAAAATTATTGTGATTTAACTTGTTTAAATAGATTGAAGACGATTATAGTCGTGATTAGCGCTAAAAGGGTTGAACCATCATTCCCAGCAAAAACGATACATCTACCCAATGTTTGAACAATGTTGGGCCAACGTCGTAGACGTTGGGCCAACATTGGTCAAACATTGGGTAGATATGTCGTGTTTGCTGGGTTGCGTCAACGAATCGTGTCTTCTGGACAATTAAATTAGTGAAGTCCGTCTAATTTGGAGATGAAGGATCTCACAAACCAAAATTAATAATAATAATTGTGGTCTGTCTAAAAAATGAGTAAGAGGCTTTTACATTATACAATAGAAAAATGACTTTTTATAAAAAATAGAAAAAAAACTATTGAACTAAAAATCAGTAAAACACACTACATCAATTGTTAAATTTCAAGATCATTGGGAAATGATATAAAATATTGAAATTTAAATCGTTGTCCTCCTCTTTGCACTGCTGTTATATTATTTTCTTAAATGTTCTATCAGGAATTCTGCTCCGCAATTAATAAAAAAATATCACTGAATATATTATGTCATTTGAATTTATAACATAAAATATTGTGATGAGTTTGAGCATATTAAATAACTGCAAATTTATATTTGACGTGTAACATAATTATGTATATTCCATAAACTATACCAAACAACCAGAAACTACTACAGATATATCCAATGAGAGTAGAGCACGCCCTTCTGGTGGGATATTGAATTTTTCAATGGGTTTTATTGAAAATACAGCAAGTGGTTCGTGATGACAAAAATAGGACATCATATTTTATGGTTTCTGTGTGAAATTTAAGTGGCATATGAAATCAGCCTCCAGTGCGTGTACGGTTGATACAATTATCAATGCACTTTGTACCGGATGGCTTGCTTTTGTTCAGTTTTTCCAGGAATGCGAGCCGTGTGATTCCAGAGGCACGATCTATCTTTCCAACGCCGGCTCAATGCTGGACCAACGTCGCAGACGTTGGACCAGCATTGAGCCGGCGTTGGTCAAAGGCTGCACCAGGCATGGTCACTGTCGATGACGGATGCCAGATGGTCAAACCGCAGACTGGACCCCTCTGGTAAACTCACGCTCGCCACTTCAAAGGGGGCTTTAATAAGTCACGGAATATTTGTTTTCCACAAAAAGTGATAAAGCTGTGATCTGGGTTTTGATTAAAGTTAAGGTCACACCGCTGACATGGACAGCAACAGATGGACACCCGGCTCTATACGACGCTGGCGTTAGCCTAACATTAATGTGGTGGTGTTTATAGCTGGTGTCACATGCACCCGTACTAAGACAGCGAAATGTGTGTCGTTTAAAGTGGTCGAAGCATTGGCTAAGTTTTCGGGCCCAAGTATTGTACCCCCTGATTTAAATAACAACTGAATGACGACCATACTTATAACTGAATGACGACCAGTTTTCCATAAATACACGCACATATAAAGAAATACACATGCTCGTTCATAGGTTCAATAAACGGTAATATAATATCATAGAGTTAGAACATCCAAAAGATCCGCTGATAGGAAACAGGTCAAATTTGTATCAAACTGCTTACTGTTAAAGTAAGCAGTTACTACTGTTTACCTCTGCACGACAGTAGTATTTTTCTGTCATTAATTTTACTCGTCACGTAGCATCATCAAGGTTGAAACAAGACTTATGTGTTTGGCGTAATATGAGATGCGTTAGGCGAGATAATTATCAGCCACTCACTACAAATTACCATGTGGAACAAACATCAGTAACTGAGCTACTGCTATTTGCCTTTGAAGTACAGGAGCGGTTCAGTAGAGGTGTCACAACAAAATGTTACTTTGCAACAAATGCAAATACATCCTGATTACGATAGTAGCGCTAACTTATAGTTGTTTATTACCGCGAGCTCACCCTCTGTAGACTTGTCGTACAGATACTCTTTCTAACATGGTGTCCTGCTTTCTAATGAGCCTTCATCAAATGCATATGACGCTAATTCAAAGTTCTCGCATATTTATCTATTCTAAGAGTGTTCTATTTTTCGTTCAAATCTTCTGTGAATAGCTTATGTACCACCTTCCAAACACATGTACGAATTGAGATCTATTTTAGTGTGTAGCCTACCTAAAGTGAAATAGATGTCTGCTCACGAAATGGCGGCATGAAAATGGACACTTTGGTTGACCTACCGCGTCAAATTTTGTTCTGAAAATGTATTATTATCCAATAAAGCAAACAATTATTTCACCTTCTCAAATATTGGCATCCAAACCTACTATATTCAAAAAAGTATTTTGAAAAAGTTTCATTTCAGGGATGTCCTGCCTTCTAAGAAAAATAAGAGCAAGTAAGAACGCAGGACACTTTCTCTATATACTGAGGTTTAATGGCCCAAAAATCTGAAATTCTTTTTCTGATAAAGCTCGTAAAGCTACATCATTAAAATAATACAATTGAACATAAAAATAGAAATAAAAAGCAGTTCGATTTTATTACAGATTTGTGTTTTTTTGTGTCTGCAATTGTGCTTTAGTTGCACACACAAATGTTAATAATGTATGTATGTATATGATCCTCATATTTACGATGTACATGTAAGTAAATACCTCATACTATCTTTATATGTTAATAAAAAGTTATTTGAATATACTTATATATGAATTTCACATATATATAAGATTATTTTTATCAGTTATATACATGTATGTACATCAATTATAATACTCATTATACTTTGTTGGACATCGTAGATTTTGGGGATACTATTTGAGCAGGTGAAATAACTATTTCATGTATTGGACAAAAATGTACTTTTTAGAAAAACAATTGACGCGGTAGGTTTATCGATGTTGAAATAAATTCAACAGAAGTGTCAATTTTCATGCGATATTTCGTGAGCAGCCATCTATTTGATTTTAGGTGCGCACCAGATCGATATCAATTTTCAAGATGATACAACAGCTATGAAAGTGATGAGAATTATGAAAATCACAGAGTATTCAAGTCATGGCAAATATTGTCTGCACAAAAAAACATGTAATAAGTAATAATCAGGGTAGTACATGACTGAAGAACAAAAACGAGCAAAAAGTGCAATTTTTCCTAATATGAGCACCCAAGCTCTTCCTAATATGATTATATGCTCATAATAGGATATTTTAGAGACATATTGTGATTTTTAATGTTAATCGCATAAAATTATTTTCAATAAAAAAATATTTGGAAACCTCAAGTATCTTCAATCATGATGGTAATAAATAAAGATTTAAAGAGTAGTCCAAACATGTTGGGATTAAACAGATATGCTCATATTAGGGACACCCGGCTTGTGGTGCTCATATGAGCCATTAAGCACAAATATTATTTTTGTTTTATATTTTAATTTTTGCATGGAATCAAGAGAGAAAAAAGGTTTCAGTTTAAGAATATGCATATGATAATATATACATCATTTTAACATGTCCAGATAAAATGGTAAAGTTACTTGTGGCTGTTTTCCTTAAGGGGCTCATATTCGGGCACTTTCCCCTATAAACTTTGTTGCAATGGCTAATACTTACAATCTCAAGATTTATTTTTTTATTATTTTTTTTTTTCGGTTTTTGCGTTGATTTGATATGCCTACGTAAAGTCAGCGATGCCTTGTTTCACAATCAAACGTTTTTTTCACAATCAATTTGAAATATTTTTATATGTTCATATTTTGAATCAATAGTTAATAATCAATATTAACCCTTTTAACGCTGAACTCCTGGGCACACTTGCATCCCTACCACTGAATTCCTGGGGGGGGGGGGGGGTAAAAAAAAATCAGAATATTTTGTAATGTCATATTTGTATGAAGACACCAGTAGGATCTTAGCTTATGAGCAAATAATAACATGAGAAAGAGTTGTGCTTTACTGGTGGATAACACCAAGGTCATGTCAAGGTCACATCAAGGTCATTTCAAGGTCAAACTCGCAAACAATATTGAAAATACCCACTTTTTCAATTTAAAGCTGTTTAGTGGTGCAGTCATCCATTAGGAAGGACTGATGGTGACAAATCCTTGGTCGGGTATCATTTCAGCACACATTTTTAGGAAATCTGGGGCAGTGCTGTTATTGGGAGGGGTAATGCCCTTCTTACACCCCATTCCTCAAGGCTCAATTGAACAAGCAAAATTACAATTATGCAGCAACGTGTAACTTCCGCTTGGGCTTCCATCGCAAAATATTGATACATAATTGGGTATGGAGGTTGACATGGGTTGAGGTTGTGCCTTACTGCATGGATGCCGCCCAAAATAAACGTGAAGGTTATGTCAGGGTCACGTAAAATGTCAGGTTTATGGGTGATGTGTACTAAATTCGTAATGATTATGTAATGCGTAATGATTAGTTGTGCAACCATGCAATCCGCACTGAGCGCTGCGATATATGTCATCTAAGTATTATTATAGCATTTTAAGCATGGTGATAATGCCAGAGGGAGGTATGGTTTGTTTTATTGTATTCTTTGATAACAAAAATATATGGTTTGGTGAAAAAAGCAAGTCTCTATCTCAATTATTGAGAAAGTTTTGATAATTTTATTGATTCTATGGCGGCCATTTTGAAATTTTCGTTCCAAAAGACTCCTTTAAGAATGACAGCTCTACATCGGCCCAGATATCATTATGGGGTGCTATCCATGCACAATCAAAAGAGAAACAAACTTTTATCAGCAAAAACAAGGCTGCCCCCATGATTATCGAGGCTACTCCCATGACCACATTGATTTTACAGACAAAAATACTAAAAAAAACACTCTGCACCCGAGTATACTCGGGGTCCGCGACAGGGGGACATCTTTTGCCCCCGAGTATACTCGGGGTCCGCGTTTAAAGGGTTAAACATGCTCATAATAAGACACTGACAGGTAATGCCTATATTATGAGCCATTAAGCACAAATATTATTTTTATTTTATATTTTAATTTCTGCATGGAATCAAGAGAGAAAAAAAGAATATGCATATGATATTATATACATCATTTTAACATGTCCAGATAAAATAGTAAAGTTACTTGTGGCTGTTTTCCTTAAGGGGCTCATATTCGGGCACTTCCCCCTATACACTTTGTTGCAATGGCTATTTGTTTGCCATAATTTGGCAGCATTCGTCAAAACTAAAAGACGATTGAGAATTTAGAATATACAGAAGTTTTATATTCTGTTCCTTTTTGATTACGTAAGGGGATCATTAAGATTTTTGTCCCAGGCATTTGAGCCGTTTGGCCAGAGAATAGCCATAATCAATAATATTGTAGACACGATATTTGTATAAAACACTTGGAACCAATAATAAATATGTAAGCCTGGCTAATATTTTTATGTGACACTTTCAAGTGTTTATATGTACAGGTGAAAAACTCGCATAAAATACCAATATTAGTTAAAACACGTCCACTTCGAAACGAATGGATATTTGAAGCTGGCAATTGCGTCAACGATGCCAGCTTCAAATGAATGAAAACTGTCCAGAATCAGTACAGCACCTAAAGGGTTAAAGTACACGATGATGACCCTTTGATTCCAGGTGCAGAATAATAATAATGTCAAGTGTCGGCGTGGGTGTGAGTCAGACTTTCAAGGAGTCCCGCTGGCTCAATAGGAAGCTGTGGTTACCAACAGATAGGAGGCCCATACACTCAGAGATACGGCCGGACAAAAGGACGTGCCCGAGGACGGACGGACAGACGGACGGACATTTCTGCGGTCGGGGAAGTTCCGACCGCACAAAGCCAAGAGGTTCTAGAGGTCACGGGTGAAGCTCGGGTGACGGTTTACAGCTTACAAGCGGGAGAACTTTGCTCTGCTAGTATTTTTTTATTTCAGACGTGTTTTGTTCCAATTAGTTTTAGCCACTGATAAACCCTTTGCTTAGCGTATATCAAAAATTGAATCGAGTCTTATCGTATAACTATTTAATTGTGACGTGGTATATAGTAATAAAGTTGAACACTTGAAGCGGAAAGAGCTAACTAAAACATTTATGATGATTTCAAATTGAAAAAAAACCTTCGGGCTCTTAGTTTATACAAAAAGATTTCAGCGCCATAATGGCTAAATTAGAGAGGCTTGTAATTACGTGGTAGTGCAAGTAGAGATCTAAGTGAAATATTTCAAGATGATATATAGTTGAAGATAGTATAACCATATACGGGTTCGAATCCCGTTCTCAGCCAGTTTAACATGTATTTAACCACTGGTCTATTCAAGTTATATTTTCAGTCACTTGTAATCGTATCTCACCACCTCGATCCATAATCTCAAGTGACAAGGAATGTCAGCGATTTGTGAAATTTAAATCACAACGTTTAACAATATCAAAAATTTAGGACACATTTCTTTTTGAAAAAAACTGGTAATATATAATTACACACAAACTAGGAAAAACTACGCTAGTCGACATTAGAGCTTTAGAGGTTGACCGTTACAGCGCGGGGATCGACTTTAGACGTCATAATCTGACGTGTAGACGTCAGATTCTGACGTCTAAAATCGATCCCTGCGCTGTAAGAGTAAACATATATATGATGGCCGTAGACCCATAACATAGGTATTCAAATGAAACGGAAAGAGCTAACTAAGTCATTTATGATGATTTCAAATTGAAAATAACCCTTTGGTCTTCATGGTTTATACAAAAATATTTCAGCGCTTCAACCCTTTAACCGCCAAATTATTCAATCTGAATTTTCACCCACTTGAAGTTGTGTCTGGCTGACGCGATCCACAACTTCAAGTGAGTGAAAATTATTCAGTTTTGACAATATGGAGGTCAACTGTTTTCAAATATTGCTGATTGCTGTCACATTTTATCTTTAACATGTTTAAAAGGTGGTAGGCCTACTTAATGTGCTAATAAAAAATGAAAACGCGAATATATGCGGCACCGGCGGTTAAAGGGTTAAGGGTTAAACCAGAGATGCTCATCTTATATAGGCATACGAATCAAATTGAACAAATTTAAATCACCATAGTGGACACAACATCAAGTTGGTGAACATTTCAGCGACACGTGGCATGCAGGTTAGCAATCAAACGGTCAAGTAATTCAGTTGAGTTTACGAGAGCGATGAGTATTTACACGTACTCAAATCCGGTGATAGTGTTGTGGTTTGCGGCTTTTAATGGATAGGAATTACCGAATGGCGTGGATAGATGATGCGACTTTGATCCCTGCACATCGTATATCACCTGTCTATAGGACGCACCCTTCTACTGACCGCAGTGTTCTCTCCCAGCAGGCACAATACGTTGGCCCTATGCTGATCCAATGTTGGGCCAGCGTCGCAGACGGTGGGCCAACATTGGATCAGCATAGGGCCAACGTATTGTGCCTGCTGGGCTATAGGTTCAAGGAGTTTGTCTCTATCGCCTCTTAGAATTACAGTTCATCCGCATGCCGCCAAGAGTTAAAATTCTCACAATGTAATTAAAATCTATGAATGAAATAATAAATATGTTGAAATTAAAGTATTTCTTTTGTGCACACTTTCCATAAAAATGGATGATATCTAGGGTTGAATAGAAATCAAAACATTCAGCCATTATACTATCCAGTTGGGCCTATTGCACCATTTTTCTTTCTCTGATCTGTGAATGTCCATCGCAATGTTCACGTCGAAGTGAAGGGGAGTGGACACAAGTGTGTTAACCCCTAAACAATCCATCCACAATCCACTGTTCATTCATCATTGAACTGCCGGCTGATGAGCTATATATACACATACAATACTTCACCTTTTCAGCTCTACCACTTGTTTCCCACATGTGTCGTACACATGCTCATAAAAATATATCTGTGCATTTTAATTTCAAGCTCTAATCTAGACAATAGAAATGAAAATCTAAAGCAAATAATAAGGCATAAACGAAATTGTGTTTACAATAACGTAATTGCAACGAAGAGTTCAACTGCAGTGCAAAAAGCTGTACAAATTGTTTGGGAAAGATATAGGCTATCGCGCAGCAGTGAAAATCTACCACGGCATAGCTGTCTAGGAAATATTACGGGTCACGAAGACAGACGTCTCAGACTGATATCAAGATTGGACATTTTCAAGACTGACTCAGGGTTGCCATGTGATTAGAGTGTGTACACAGTTTTCATTAAAAAATATGAGGAAAGGGCTATATATGCAGCTGACATATTAAGCATCCCAGCATATATGATACGTTAGGCCGAAGTCTCATGTTTGCTGGGCTAGTACCAAGAAAAAACCCGGATTTTCATACCAGAACAGACAGCATTGTATCAGGTGGGCTACAGAAATTCACCATTGGACTATCTAAGACAATTGTGTCCTTTGTTGTGTTCTTCGGTGAGTATAAATTCAATCTACATAACTCCGTTATGGTCTGGCAATGCTTTAGCATCTACGGTGTTGGATTTAGTGGTCATTGATGGAAATCAGCATTATTCTGCATTCACATATTGGAATCTTGTTTTTTTGAGTAGAAGACATGTTCGGGGATAGGTAGCACCGGTTTGTCTTCCCACAATACAAAGCTCTCTGTCATAGACTTGTGGCAGTCGAGGCATGGCTAGACAACAATGAAATCTGCAAGATGCTATTTCCCCAGCAGTCTCCAGATGCAAATTATATAGAAAAAAACATGGTGATGGATAAAAACTGACGTAACAAAAGCCACAGTAACCACACATAAAGAACTGAGTGTAGCAGTACTCCGTAGCTGGGGTAAAATTCGCCCCCTCACAAATCAGAACATTAATGTATTCCTCATTGTCTAAGACAGCGGCGCCATTATTATATCACGTGGCTAATCCTAAGTATTCTAACTGCTACATTATTATGTTTTTTTTTGTACCATAAATATATGTTTGTGTTTTTTTTTGTAAATAAATTGAAATAAAGTATCCGGGTTTGAGCATACGCTGTGATATAATGCAAGGTGCCCAGCATGGTTTAAATACTAGTTGGCATCGCTTTGGGGGTGAACAAACTTTCGCTCATTGTATGTATTAAAACTCTTTGTTGTATTTTCTACTAAACATATACCTACCCTAAAATGTTTGTCGATTGCAAATTGAAAAAAAAACCTTCGCTCGGATCTTAGGTTTACATCAGGGTTTTTAAGAACAGGCCAACTAGTGATTTGTTAAATAGAAATGAAATGTTGCATTTGATACCCAAAAAACATATTGACCATTTTAAAGATACAATTCACATGGAACGTTAGAGGGCAACCGTTTTGTGAATGATCGATTTCATATTCTCACACCATAATTACATATTTATTATATCAAATATGAAAAAAAAGTTTCCTACATGTGACGTGACACCCAGAAATGAAATGCGGCAATTATGAAGCATTGGAGACTCATTTTTGACTCATAAATAATCTAAATAAAATGCATTATTTCGATTTTTAGTCTTAATTTTTAAGCGATTTTGTTGCGAAAATGTTTAATCTTGGGGAAAAATGAAAATATATTGCTATCTACCCTACTAGTCAATTTTGCTAAGGTGTATTATTTAGGATCTGTGTATGACAAGGTGGGGAAAAGTATTTTACAAATGCTAAGATTTTGTCAGACTTTGCACTAAAAACATCGGCCTTCTTGAAAATTATTTTGCAGGATAGACAACGGTGAAAATACTATGTTTTTGCGTAATTTCGCAGCTACAATCTAGGATCATGTGTCGTTTATGGCGAAATAAGCATTGTCTAAAATGCAAAAATGTCATAACATTATCGAAGTGGAAGGGTTTATGTGAAAGGGTTAATCTTTGGGAAGCATGTTCGAGTAGCATTTACTCAAAAGTTGTATTAGGAATTCCAAATGCACTATTTTTTTATTCAGCTGTAACTCCGGTAGTATACATTACACCCATTTTCGCAAAATTTGAGCCAAAAACATTAGGACAATTATGTTCTTTGCTGGAGTGACAAAACATTTAAAATATATATACGCATGCGCATGATTTGAGGTGTAATGTCACGTATATTAAACACCGCCCTTTCCATGATATTTTGAATATTTATCGAAAAAAAATGTAATATGTTCTGTGTCGTAGTATACCCCTGACCAATCAATAATTTATAGAGAGAGGCTGAGTCTTAAATCAAATGATGGGATCAGGTAATCACCGGCAGTCATTCAGTTGTTATTTAAATAAGGGCTATGATAATATATACATCACTTGTACAAAAAAATTATCGCAATTCTAGCATCTGTTCTTTTTTGCACTTTATGTTCCTATTAATATATTTATGGTTAAAATCGGTCATATTCAATTAATTAGGTTATCATGCCTGATTATACTCATAACATACATTTTATTGATATCGATAGAGGCTATTTTATTTACCTCTTTTAATGCCACATTGTCGATTAGTATTTTCATTCTCTTAAATTCGGATAGCGCTAACCCACTTTCCAGCTTCAAATGACGACAATTATGTATGAAAAATACAAATTCCCCAGATTTACTTAGTTGAATAAATAAGAAATGAGAAACATTTTTGAACATTTGTGTTAGCATATACCACAAAATATTCTACCAACTATATAGTCATATTTAATTTTAATTTGTATTGCAATAAACTAATAGTAATTATTGTGTTAATAAAAACAACGAATTGCTGAATATAGTTTGTGCTTTATTTTATTTTAAACGACACTATTATATAAACGAGCACAGCACAATTCACCTTCGGAAAGTGTTTTAAAATTCTCCGAACAGAAAAAGCCAGTTATTTTTAACCCTTAAAGCGCCAAGTTTTATCATTTAACCCTTTAAGCCCTCACGATGCATCAAAGCATCATTTTACATCCCTGAAAACACACCTAATTTTCCTACAGCTAAGGGTTTCAGAATGAATATTTCCATGAAACTGGTTTACCAATACATGGCAATTTTCTTTAATTTTTAAACCACATCAAATCATCTTCATCCACTACAAGTCGAGAAGTGCGGCAGCAATTCGCGGCTGGTAGTGGATGAAGGTGACAATGATAAATTCAGGCTTGAAAGGGTTAAATAGGCCTATCAACCCACTTGATTTTGTGTTTCGCTACCGCGACTTCAAGCGGGTGAAAATTAGTCATATTTGTTTTATTTCAGACCAAACATTTGCCAATCTTGATGTCAAACACTCATTTCATTCCCAATAACAGTGATTTAATCTGCTAATAAAACAGTGATTTAAAACGATTATTATAGTCGTACTTAGCGGTGAAAGGGTTACAATATGACGCAGTGTCAATCAATCTAAAGTATATTGTCAATCACAAGGCTATCTGATGTAAATTTATTCTCTAGTACGTGATTTCCCCCCCAATGCAGTTGGGAAGAATACGATAAATTTCAAAATGTTATTTTTCAATTTCAGCCAATTTGCCGCATAACAAAGAAGATCAATTTTACCGCCATCTTCTTGTTATTTAAATAGGGGTGGATTACTCTAAGTAACACTATTTTGCATATTATGTTTGGGTTACAAAGTATTTTTTTATACAAATTAGTTTGAATGTAAACATGTTAGAGTGGGTGTTTTAAGTAATATTGATAAAAATGACATCAGCGAGTATATTTGACTGCTGTCTGTGAGGTAATCACTGCATATTTTGCTAGATAATATTTTTCGCTCATTTGAACCTGGAATTGCTGACGCATTCCCCAATATGAAATAGAGAAAAATAATGTACAGCAGTTCATGGGCGGGGGCCCTAGGGTAGTGGTTAGCACCGCTGTCCTGCAAGCCAGAGTTCGGAGCTCGGTTCCCGGTCGCGGCGGTTTGAAAGAAACAAAAATGTTTCTTCCCCATCCACGTGTCACACGTCAGTATTTTGGGGAGCCTCCCTGACCGAGAGGTAGCGTGCTCGGCCTCAGACCGCCAGGGTTCGAATTTCGAATTCTGTGTCTGGAGGACAGTGTCATCTCAATCATCTCACCATCCTCAGGAGGTTCTCCTGGCCCAGTATAGCCTATATGTGCACAAAGGTGGCCTAAAGCCCGATTCATTTCATTTCATTACAGCAGTTCATTATTCTTTACGAAGACTAATGTTTTTTACAAAAATATTTTACCAGAAATAATACACTGTTTCAAAAGAGTAGACTATGGCTTATGAATAACATTTTTCGGCTGACGGAGACCGGTATCGCCCACTCTGTGGACACGACGTTGTATCAAAGTTGATTCGACGTTGGCGACGTTGAATCAATTTTGAAACAACGTCGAACACCTGGGCGGGCGCACCGAGTGTTTATAACAGCGACAAGAAAGGCGATCCGGTTGACGAAGTGCGGAAATCATCGCACCGGAAAAATACCGCGAATCGCTTATATAATAGGTAAAAAACTATGTTTTTTCCACCGTACGGCAAACAGAAACCACACGCATCGAACAGTTGGCGGAACAAAGGGGGACACGTGACGTGCGACGGGTCAAGGGTCAAACAGGGATCACGTGATGATTTCACGACCACCTGTGTTCCTGGAAAAAACACTCAACAGACGTCGAAGCATTGTTGGCTCAATGTTGGGCCAGCGTCGCAGACGCTGGACCAACATTAAGCCAACATTGGGACAGCGTTGTGTGTTTGCAGGGCAGGTGAGTGGGTGGAACGAGTGGAATGAGTTCGATTTGTTATTTGAAAGAAAAGATGTGTTGAACAGCGCGGTGGTGTTTCTGGGAAAAGATAGGCTCGCATTTCCTATTTTCTATTAAATACATGATACTTTGAAGTCATTCAGAAAGAGTAGGGGAGTGCCCGAAGTCTGACTTTGTCAAGAAATGGAGCGGAAATTAGAACCATAATTAACCGTCTTCGACAAAATACACCCTATTCGATCATGTAAAATATAAAATGATATTATACAAAATTCTAATAATTATGTTCACACTTTTACACCAGGTTGAACTCTCAGTTCAATAGAATCGCGCTGCACATTGAAAATGAGAAAAAAGTGCTTATTAAAAAAAACGCACCTTTAAAATTTAAGTAAATATCCAAAATTCATTAAATTTATTTAAAAAATCAAAAAAAAATCACACTCATCGTAGGTGCAGGAATGAGCAAATCACGTTCACACCCAGTACGCAGGGTATAGTATGTAACTGCGAGAACGCAGTATTAATAATCTAAAGTGACATAAATAATATAATATAATATAATATAATATAATATAATATAATATAATATAATATAATATAATATAATATAATATAATATAATATAATATAATATAATATAATATAATATAATATAATGTGATGTGATGTGATGTGATGTGATGTGATGTGATGTGATGTGATGTGATGTGATGTGATGTGATGTGATGTGATGTGATGTGATGTGATGTGATGTGATGTGATGTGATGTGATGTGATGTGATGTGATGTGATGTGATGTGATGTGATGTGATGTGATGTGATGTGATGTGATGTGATGTGATGTGATGTGATGTGATGTGATGTGATGTGATGTGATGTGATGTGATGTGATGTGATGTGATGTGATGTGATGTGATGTGATGTGATGTGATGTGATGTGATGTGATGTGATGTGATGTGATGTGATGTGATGTGATGTGATGTGATGTGATGTGATGTGATGTGATGTGATGTGATGTGATGTGATGTGATGTGATGTAATATAATATAATATAATATAATATAATATAATATAATATAATATAATATAATATAATACAAATAATCATTCAGTTTGCGTTTTTCTTTAAAGAAAACCGTGCCGAAGCAGCTCCAATGAACCTTAATTGTTCAGATAATCCATCGATAACGTTTATGTGGAACACATTTACACACAATACAAGAGAATCATCCCGAAAACGAAAGTGCTGTTGTCAGAGGCCAAAGTCAGTAACTGCTTACTTTTCAAGTGAGCAGTTACTGTTTTTATGTCTCTCATTGCAGAGTGGACATACATCGCGTAATTATCGTTTCAGGGAAACATCGATAAAAATGTGATATTAATATTTGTGTATTCCAGATATGATTTGTGGGCATAGATCCTCTTCTGATATCGTGAATCTGTAAACAAGGTCTCCACCATTGTTGTCTGGTTATCTACCATCAGAACCCCAGGAGATAAGAGCGAATTATACATTATTAATGAAGTATTCAATGTGATACAGCGTCAGTTGTGGCGCTAAAAAGGTGGGTTGATATTTTTTTAATCTGTCGCAGCTGTTCCAATAATTCCCCATCTTCACCCCCCCCCCCCATCACATCGATATTAATTGCGGGCGCACATATTTGCTTTGTGCCCGTTGTTTTTAAAACCAAATACCTTCCGAGTTTGTTCGCCCTAACCTTTTACCTTCTAGTGTCGCATATCCATGTGTCATAGGACATATTTAGAGTTAATGTAATTAAACAGAAATTGGTCTAATCTACAACCCTGAAACATAGAACCTATGTTAGGGGTCTACATAGCCATTATAATTGTTACTTCCTTCAGTGCGGAAATCGACTTCAGACGTTAGAATCTGAGGTGGGAGGTGGGAATTGTGGTGACAATTCTCACCTCGCAGTGAATGAAAATAGGATGAAATTCTGCAGTAGTTAAGGGGTTAAACTATTTTCGGTTTCTCACAGTTTACCGTATTCTTTGCATTGACAGTTATTGTGTGCCAAGAACTACCAGACAATAATGTCAAAATTCGAATTGGGGCTCGTGGTTCCTGATACGTATAATTCTGCGAACATTAATCAGCTGTTGAACAGAATAATCTCAACTGTGGAAATTGGTATCCATTCCAAGCTCTCAAAATAGCACGTTTAGGCTAAACTGACCAGGAAAACTTTCTGGAACAGATTAGAACACAATGACGAATCAATCACTTACGAAATTGATTTAGACCCATATCATTATAGGCTTATATCTAGGTTCTGTAGTTAAAAAATGTTTTAAAAATGTTTCAAACGACTTATTACTTGTTTGACCCTGGTGGAGCACTGCCATAAAAGTCAAACAACAATAATTACTTACTTTTCAAGCAGTAACTGTTCACACAAAAAGTAAGCAGTTACTGCTGTTTGACTTTGAATTATATAAGGATTATATTATAATCAATATTTCAAAATAATGATCCCCCTATTTTGGCTTATTCCTTATTATACAAATCATGATAGATAAACGTCAAAATCAGTGATATCTGTTTTGGATTAATAAAAATAACGAATTTAAGCATACACAAAAAAACAATTACGTTGCAAATTTCCCGGAGGCGTAAGGGTGTATTGATGTCCATTGGGGCCGTAAGGGTGTATCGATGTCTACTGAATTTATCGCAGCTTACGCACCGGAAGCTGATTAAGCGGCTCTGGCCTTTGGTTGGCTGGCACCGGTCCCCTCTTGGACACGTGACTCATTTCTGTCTAAAGCACACAAATACCTGACCCAGATATCGCGGCGCATGCTTGACCCAGATGCCGGAGCGCAGGCGCGGCACGAGGGACCGCAGATGTTCTGTGTCAATACGGTTGTGGTTGTGATTTCACGTAAGACGTTTTTTCCCGAGCTGTGAATACTCCAAAGTCCCTTCAAATACCGCGTTGTTATTGTGTAGTTTAAAATCACCATGATCGGGACTCGAACTCTGTCGAAAGTGTACTTCACGGCTTCATAGGCACAGCTAGGAGTGTTGCAATGCAAAGGCAAACAGCAGTAACTGCTTACTTTCCACGTAGCAGTTATTTGCCTTTGTACAGCAGATAAGGGCACCTCATCCTCGTACAAGTTACGATATATCGTAGGCTTCGGATCGGTCGAGATGGACATCTCGACCGATCCGAAGCCTACGATATATCGTAACTTGTAGGCCTACAAAGTCCAGTTAGGTCTACATGCACAACAAATAAATTATTCATTCATGCATTGATGCATTCATCGATTCATTTATCTGGTATTATAACAGATCGATGAACTTAGACTACAGGGTCTTGTAGGACTTTACACTTTTGCAGAAGTGTGGTGGCCCACGAATCTCAAAATGCTCAAAAATGATCACAAACTAGTGGCAACGACTCGACTTGAGCATGCTCAAAATGATCTTCAACTCTGGCTACGACACGATTGGTCGTATGTGGGCGGTCTGTTGTGACCTTGTTGTGACAAAAACTATTGTGTCACTTATCAAAATAGAGAAACTGCTGAATATGCGCACATTGAATCCTTCAATTATACTCAGCCTACAGAAGTTTTAACAATGGGAATGTAGCTTCAACCATAATCCATTTCCTCGTACAATGATAAGCTGGTAACCCAGCAAGCACAAAATATTTGTATAACATTAATACAACGTTGGCCCAATGTCTACGACGCTAGTCCAACGTTGTATAAATGTTATACAAATGTTTTGTGTAAGCTGGTAAGTTCCGCTGCCGCATTTGTTCATTTTGTCTAATACCATATTTTGCAAAAGACACTGATTCCTTTTCATAACACAATAGCCATGTGCTGAGGGAGGTTGTTTTCTGACGAACATGATATGTTGATCCCTATGTTGGTTTGATGTTGGACCAGCGTCGCACACGATGACCCAATATTAAACCAACATAGGCTCAAAGTCTTGTGTTTGTTAAGATGTGAATTTACGTCGCATTAGTGCGACAGAGACAATCTCAGAATCAGTGATCAATTCCCTACGCTTTTGCAATTGAATATATTCGAACCCGTATTCTCGTACAAGTTACGATATATCGTAACTTGTACAAGAATACAGGCCCCCTGGACCCGTATTCTCGTACAAGTTGCGATATATCGTAGGCTTCTGATTGGTCGAGATGACCATCTCGACCAATCAGAAGCCTACGATATATCGTAACTTGCACGAGAATACGGGCCCAGGTGCTTATACCATGTGGACTCCGCCCATGGTATTTGAATAGCTTAGAGAACTGTATAATGAGGAGGCCACAATACCCGAACTTATCCACGCAGAGACACGAGTCCGCATTGACGAATATGTACATCACGTGACGGATTCAGCTGATCTACGCCTGTCATTTCATTGTTATTTGTCGAATAATTTGAATTTATTTGAATATTTATTTTAAATTACTTTTCGCATTAAAATAATTTGTTGATTTTATTATGACAAAACCATAAATGCATGTGCCAAATTATTATTATGCAATAGGTTTATTGTTTACAACTAGCGATAACGTTATATTTAGCTCCATTGTCTTCAAGGTGTGACCAAAATGATAATGTATTTTGGAAATGTTTATAAGTCATTTACGATGTTAAACCTAATAAATAAGTTTCCCTCACGTATAGTGATTAGCTGTACATTATTTTTTCTGACTTAGTAGGCCTAAGCCAAAAGTGGAATTACGGGTATTACTTATACATTACCTAATGATGCCAGACTTATTATTGATGTCTCATTTTATAAACAATGTAACAACATTGATGTTTTCCACTTTTTCAAAGGGATGGTCTCTTATCAATTTTTCACAAAATGCTGATGATAAGATACATACTATATTTAACCCTAAAGTGGAACTAGCCTTATTATTAGATCTTCATGTGACAATAAAACATTAACACATCATTGATGCATTTTAGCAGTGTCTCTACACATTTAGTATAGACGGAATAAATACATTTGTGATTAAAATGAAACATGTATTCAGTAAAATTTAAAAGAGGTTTCAACACTTTACCCGCCAAATTATTCAATCTGAATTTTCACCCACTTGAAGTTGTGTCTCGCTGACGCGATCCACAACTTCAAGTGAGTGAAAATTATTCAGATTTGACAAAATGGAGGTCAACTGTTGTCAAATAATGCTGATTGATGTCACAATTTATCTTTGACATGTTTAAAAGGTGGTACTTAATGTGCTAATAAAAAATAAAAACCTGAATATATGCGGCACCGGCGGTTAAAGTGTAAAGTCGCCAAAATCAGAGCTATTTCTCACAGTTCAATTAAAAATCTCACAAAATTTGGGTGTTAAAACATTTCTTTTTTTGTAACGCCTCTGGTGCGGCACTGCTCATTTATTTCTTATGCATTTGGCGCTTCAAATAAATAAATAAATAAATAGCATCAAGTTTACAAAGACTAGGCATATGTTAATCTACGACGTATGTATACACATTATTGTGATATTTTTCAAAGCGATGTATTGAATCGAATATACTTACACATAAACAGTTTAAGTAGAAGAAAAACATTTCGAACTACTTTCAACTACGGCTTATTTTATTGGTGACAAACTTAGCAGCGAATATTTAATAACATATGGACAGAAATGTATGTAATGTGCAGGTGCAGATTTCAAATAACGCAGCAATTAGTAACATGTTTGTTGTTATACGTAGATGATTTTTTCATTCACTTGAAGCTGCGATGCCAGCCGCAAATGGCTGAAAAATGTTAAGGAATATTATAGTTCTTAAATGTGAAAAATTTCTGATCTATGTCCTAGTCAATTTGAATGCTTTTGATGAAAAATATTTGATACAAGAAATATATACCCTAAAAAAAATGAGTTGTGTTTTTAATTTGCTTGTAACCTGCTTTTGTTTTACTGTCACTTCACCTGGCGCTCTGACGTAATAACTGTTAATGCGCGCGCACCCCAAATAGGCTGCGCGCGCACATGCGTGGCGAAAATGCGGCGGGAAGGGATCGGATCCTGTGACCACAACCGCAAATCCCGGTCCAATCACGTACTAGATATCATTACGTCACCAGAAAAAACATTACCCATCGGGATCAAATCAGCGCGAGGATTACAGGGAAGGCGTGAGACAACGCCCACAGGAGGCATGCCAAATAATTTTAGGCTTAAAAATCCAAATTTTATACAGTTGAATCTTTTTGTCTAACGTCATACGTTTAGTCCCTAAAGCGCTGAAATAACCAAAAAGTTTTTCTTCAATTTGAAATCATTACAAATCTGAGTTAACTCTTTCCGCTTCATTTGAATACCTATGTTATGGGTGGACATCTCAGTTCTGGCTACGACGTAGCAAGATCTGAGATGAGATGATGTCAAAATAACGATTGTGCGATATTTACCACAGATCACGGCGAAAAATGTATTATGTGGCCCTTATTATGGCAAACATTCGCATTATAATAATGACATTGTGCACATTATTTAATTGACGTGTTTACTTTTATCGTTTACCAAGGCGTGATAAGTACTTTCAATAGCGATAATTACGTTACTATAGCACTGTCATTAATCTCAGTTGGGCTGTCTAATTAGCCTTTTAACAAGTAATAAAAAACGCACCGAGAAATATATTTCGCGTACGTGAGTGAACCACTATGAAAAAAAAATCGTCACGTCAGGGCTTTTCATTTAACATTGGATTTGAGTATTTTATAATAAATAAAAAACAAAAATAATTATAGATAGATATTAGATAGATATTTATTGACATAAAGACAAGTTATTACTGACTTATTTGTAATAAAAATGATAAAATATATGTACATGTATATACAATATGGTTAATTTGCTAAACTCACAAGACAATTTACATGGTATCACATACAGAGTTAAAAGCATGATAAAAGGCATTGCCAACATAAAACACTGGATATTGCGATAAAATAACAGATAATTGATTACTACTTGAACAATATATGTGAACGTAGGGGGTCTATCATGTTTCCCGCACCAACACCAGAGATAAAATAGCTACTATGTATGATCCACAAATCATATATGACAGCAAAAAGACACTCTGGAAAGCGTAGAAACCTAAAGATATATACAAATGCATAATTATGATACTGGAGTATGTACAGTGATGTAGTAAAACGACGTTAAGGATTATAATATATAGTACTTTAAAAATGAAACATAATCTCAGGTAAATGTAATAAATGTAGAAGTCCGCGAAACAAATAACTCCGAGCCATGTGACCATACACGCACATTCGCTATGTGCCCGGAGATTCCTTGATATTATCGAGTGTTGCAGACTTAGAGATGTAATAACAATACAAATTACGGATAATAATTATGTGTGCCATTCACGCAGGACATGGCACTCACACAATAGCATTAAAGTTTATTTAGTTAAACAGTGATTTATTATCTACAATATTGGCCCTCTCACAATAACAATACATCTTATTTTAATTCACTATATTGTTTAGTTCATACCATTTCAATCACGACCTACGCGGAATTACAATCGAAGGAAAATATTCCCGACCTCATAGAGAAAATCAGGTGACTTAGCATAAGGCCCACCTCGTCTGATAACAAAGGCGACGGAAACGTCCCTAACCGGCCCTAAAAAGCCAAATAATAAGATCCGAGAGCAACAGCCGTCTTGATATGTAGCAATACGCTAAGTCAGATCATGAAATATGGATGATATAGAAACAGGTGACTTATAATTGTTCCAGATAACAATGTAACGTAATAACAACTGTTTATTATGAGCCTATATGTGGCATGCTCAAGGTTTGAAAACAGGTGTAGGTGTATTTTGCTAAGCATATAACTAACGGTCGATGTGTAGATGACATAATGTATATAGATTTGTCGTTGTTTGAGAGTGAATCAAATTCAGTGTTGTGTAGTTTGCTTTCGGCAAGTAAACTAGTTTTCTGTGTAGCGAAGTAAGAACAAGTAATTAAAAAGTGAATTTCGTCATCAACAGAGTTTGATGTACATCTTTGACATATGCGCTGTTCTAGTGGTATATTTTGCGGCTTGCCATGCCTTCCTCGTTCAATATCTAGCATATGTGAGCTCATTCTTAATCTTGATAGTGCCTTTATCCACCTTGTGTCGGGGATGTAAAACAGATATTCTTCTAGCGAGTGGTCGAATTTGAACTTTATGTACGTTCGTAATTTTATGGAGTTTCGGGCTTTGATAGACCAATCAACTTTATATGTATCATATTAAGTTGTGAACTTCGGTTGAAGGTGAATAAAATGATAAAATATAACCCTTAAAGCACTAAGTTAAAAAAAAATCCACCCACTTGAATATTGTGATTATTTATACATCTGCTCACCTCAGATCTGGCAGGGGGGGGGGGGGAAGGATTATTTTAATATAACTAGAAATGTGTTTTCGCTACATAACGAAAACGAAAGCACTCCCTCCATCATTTGTATTAAATCAATTGTTAAAATTAAACTGAGAAATACGATCTAGACTTGTACCAGAATACAAAATCACGAGTGATTCGTCGTAGCAAGAACTGAGATAAGCAGATGTCACAAGAAGTATTGTGCAATATGTAACACATATAACATAACAGATCACGTCGACACCATGTAATGAGTAGGTGAAGGGTAGATGATGTTGTTTATCAAAGTGAGAAGTAAAACAATATCCTGAAATATGTGTCCTCATTCTGGCAAACAAAAATATAGTAATAGCATTGTATGCATTAATTATTAAATGTGTTAATTTGTATCGTTTACCGAGCGGTGATAAGTACTTTCAATTTCGATAAGTAGGCCTACCCCTATTTCGTAACTATTGTAATTTTTCTATTTAGCCTCTCTATTATGATGGCGACGAAACAACATTGAGCCAACATTAAATGTTGGCTCAATGTTGTTCCGTCGTCATAATTGTAGAAGTTGAGCGTCTCGTGTTTGCTTGGATCCCAGCGAGCACGAAACGTTGAACCAATTCTGGATTGATGTTGGGCCAGCGTCGTAGACGATGGGCCAACATCACCCCAGCATTGGTTCAATATCTCGTGTACTTTGCTGGAATGTTACAATATAATACAACTTTGTATTCATCTTTGTACACACATTTCACGCTTATTAAGGTGCTCTTTAAAATAGAAAAAAACCCTACTTATACACATGTATTATCCTTCAAGTGGCAATATATGTGTGGAGTAAGTAATATTGGCCCAGGTAGGATATTCTACCCCCTAATTTAAATAACAATAATTGAATGTGACAGGCAGAGCAACTCTTTTATTAGTTGGGGGTAGACAGACAGACAGATATTTTATTGACAGAAAAGAAAAGTCATTACAGACTTATTTGTCATAGAAATGAAAGAGATATATGTACATGTATATACAAGATTGTTAGTTTGTTAAAATCATATGATAATATACATGGTATGACATACACAACTAAAATCATGTTAAGTGGCATTGCCAAAATAAAAACTGGGTATTTCGATAATATAAATGACTACTACTAAAAATGAATTAAAAGGCATTGCCAAGATAACATAGAGGTCTATCATTTTGTTTCCCGCAGCGTAGAAACCTAAAATATATACAAGTGCATAATTATGCTACAGTAACTGGAGTATGCAATAAGCCAATGGTAAAAATTATATGGTATTTTTAAAAATTAAATATAATATCATGCAAGTACAATAAATATGGCATAAGCAGGTAGCTCCGAGTCATGTGACCATGCAAGCACAGTCGCTATGAGCGCGGAGATTCCCTGAGATTGACTAGTGGTGCAAACTTAACGACGTAATAACAGTAGTAATGGCGGTTAAAAAATATTTGTGCAATTCACACAGGACATGGCCCTCGCACAAAAACATCAAGCCTTTTTATAATTCACTATATTGTTTAATTCATACTGTTTCAATCACGACCTAGTTAGTACCACATACTCGGAGTTACAATAGAATACTAGACTTGGTCCGTTCAAGTTGTGGATCGCGGTAGCGAGACACAATTTCAAATGGACAAAAAAATGACCCAGCATTCTATAAGGCTTTAACTTTTTCCGCGCGGTGTCCGTGAAATAATAAAGTATTTCTATCAGCCGTAGACCCATAACATAGGTATTAAAATGAACCGGAAAGAGCTAACTGCATGTATGATGATGCCATATTGGAAAAAACCCTTTGGTCGCCATGGCTTATGCCAACAATATTTCAGCGTTGTAAGGATTAACCCTTTTACCGCCAAATTATTCAATTTGAATTTTCACCCACTTGAAGTTGTGTCTCGCTGACGCGATCCGCAACTTCAAGTCCGTGAAAAAAATTCAGATTTGACAAAATGGAAGTCAACTCTTTTCAAATCTTGCTGGATGATGTCACACTTTATCTTTAACATATTTAAAATGTGGTACCTAATGTGCTAATAAAAAATGAAAACCCGAATATATGCGGCACCTGCGGTTAAAGGGTTGAGGGTTAATCAGATTAGCTCAGTATATCCAATGTGCTATGTACATTATATATAACAATCACATATACTTTCAAGTAATTATATAAGTTACACATATATTGTACATCACATATATTATAAAAGTGACGTAGGGCTACACCTGGGAGGTAAACTAAAAGAGGGTCCATTTTACCAATTCATAACATTTTCACCGGTCCTTCATATTCACGTTAATGACTATTTTCATACGAACATAATCACTATTTACAAAACTGTTTATTAACATTTTTAAAAATTAAGTATTTTAAATGAACACTACATCAAATATAGCTTAAATGTGATCATTGGCAGTACGGGTTTGCGCGCAAGTGGTTTTGTTATTCACTTCAATACGAGACACTTAAATGTGCACATATAGGTTGAACTGGGCCAGTAGAACCTTCTGAGGATGGTGAGATGCATGAGGTGACACTGCCCTCCAGACACAAGATTCGAAATTCGAGCCCTTGTGGTCTGAGGTCGAGCACGCTACCTCTCGGTCACAGAGGCTCCCTACAATAAATGACTGACGTAAACATTACCGAGCATCGCTGTTTCCGAGGGTAAAGGGTTCGAGTCTTGACCGCAGCACGGTTGTGGGGAATATCATTTTTCCCGGGCCGCGGTAAGACAGTGTACCGTCTGACCCTAGGCGTTTTTTTGCCATTACCTCCATGCATCATCATTATCAGCCTCATTATCATCATCACGGCCACGTTCTCTCACGCGGTCTGCGCGGGATCGTTACCTAACAGCTCGCGCGGACCAATCACGTGCGTCGTCTTTTCTCGATTATTTTAGCGTGATTATGGCTCAGCTTCACTCAAGACGTTGATGTAATGCCGGGCCACGTCTTGCGACGTCAGCCCGACATCGCGCCAACATCTTTCACAGCTATATTATGGATACTTTTACATACTGTTAACACTTCACCTGCTAAGTAATATTCAAATTGAACCCACGTCCAGAGGGCGAAAATTGTTATTTGTTTAATTTAACACCAAACATTTGTTACATCGGACAAAGTATTGGCTCGTCTACCCGTCTCTCGTTGGGTGAGGACTTTGGAGCAAGCCTGGTATTCTACCTCTCAGTTTAAATAACAACTGAATGACCGTCATTGGCTGATCTCGTGTGACAGGTTGAACCACTCTACGATTGAACGGGGGTAGAATACTTCACCACAATATTGCGTGAGGCAGAAAACCTTTCGCTTACGACCGCTAAAATCTCACATGTTGGAGCCGCCACATTATCAATGAGATCTGGTGAAATATCACGGAAATATCAACAACAATTTATTAAAATCAAACCTTCGGCGGATGCACCTGCTACCAAAATAATGTTGGCGCCGCATACCGATTTATGTGAGTGTTGAAGCAGGGAGACTCGTGACTAAAGACATTACTAGTAGAATAATAACACACATGCGCGGGATCTATATCGACATCTTCAAATTTAATATCTGAAAATTTGACTGGGCACATTTTTATTGTACCTGTTATTCCAAATCTTCGTCAAAATTGTCCCTTTTACGACACGTATAACTGCTACAGTGCACCTACAGACCCCCCGCGCTATTAGGTGACGATTGAGTCATCAGTTTTCAGTAGCTACAAAGCAAACACGAGATCTTGAACCAATGTTGATTTGATGTTGGGCCAGCGTCGTAGACGGTGGACTAACATCAAATCGACATTGGTTCAAGGTCTCGTGCTTGCAGGCTACAGCCTGCCCGGAGCAGGTCATTTTAGACAGGTTTTCTGGGGCGGAAAGAACAATTGGGTTACAAAATGGTGGCTCATTGAATTTAATTAACTTCCGGCCACGCTCTTTCTTCGAGCTTGATGTCTCTGTAAATATCTCAATAGCGTTATAAATTACCCTTTCACCTCTGATCACGACTTCTGTTTTCTAAAGAGGTTAAATCACAGTTATCGGGAATAAAATGAGTGTTTAAACATCACGATTTGCAAATGTTGGGTCTCAAATTAAATACGTATGAGTAATTGTCACCACGATTTGCAAATTTTGGGTCTCAAAAATTATTTCATATGAGTAATTGTCACCCACTAGAAGTCGTGTGCCACGGTAGCGAGTCACAACTTCACGTAGGTGCGAATTTAAATGAGATATATCAGCGGGGAAAGGGCTAACGACCCCAGTCCCGCCGAATTGTTGGTTTTTATTATTAATTCATTTGAAGCTGGAATTTCTAACGCACTTTCCAAACTTCGAATTACAAAAATATTTCTATTTATAAGATGTATGCATCTATTAAACTGAATTCTTTTATAAGCAGAGCTAAAACTATTTAATCATTTTTATGACATTTTTATTCGGTGTAAAACTAGCTTGAAATCGTATCGTCTCCTTGGCATGAAAGGGTGTAACTGCCACAAAGTGGCAGATACATGTACATCCAAAGGGATGATTTATAGGCCTATCTATATGGGCCTAACAATGATGCAAGGGTTATAATTTTGTTCCATATTATAAGAGTTTGTTAATACAAAGTATATGCATGCATACTATGGACCAAGTTGTTATTCAAATTAGGGGGTAGAATACCATACTTAGGCCACTTGAACTAGATAAAAAAAAACTGGCATAATTTTAAGTACAATTTCAATCAAAACATATGCTAATTTCGCAACTCATAAGGTCATTTCTCTTTTAAAAAAGGTCATAATAATAAAGCTATGGACATTGATTGCTTTGTGCTTGGTGCGTGCGGATGTGTGTTTTCTTTAACTCTTTAACCGCCGGTGCCGCATATATCCGGGTTTTCATTTTTTATTAGCACAATAATTACCACCTTTTAAACATGTTAAAGATAAAATGTGACATCAGTATCAAATGTGACAGCAATATTTAAAAACAGTTGACCTGCTATTTCGTAACCATGGTAGCTTCCACTTGACATATTAATGCTCAAAGTGCTGATAATAACGTATATAGCCATGTTCAACTTTTATATTTGTCATTCAACCTTGAAGGAGAAATAAACGGTAATTTTGCTAGGTTAACATATATTTTGATTCAGATTGTACGTAGGTAAGTAATTGTGACCCACTTGAAGTTGTGGCTCGCGGTAGCGAGACGCAACTTCAAGTGGGTCACAATTTAAATTTAAAAACTCAGCGCTTAAGGGTTAGCATGATTTACGAAATCAGACAATTTTTACTTATCTTGAGGTGGGAATTGCGAGAATAAATTAAAATAGAAATATATCCTTCTACTATATTAAGAGGGTTGACCATTGTAATGCTGCGGGCGTATTGTTAAAAATTTGAGAACAGTGTTTTCCGCAAGACACATATTGACATAAATTTAGAATAAAAAACCCCACAAATTCTAAAATATAAGAATTCTGTTTTTACGATGTGGGTGATTGTCAAGCAATTTATCAGTCTCATGAAACGATGACCAGTAAGGTTGCACGGAATGTGCCTCATCATTGGGAGCAGGCGAGTGTTGAATATGAATTTTTCCTGTTCATTACCTCCGCCGTCATGCAGGAAGGATATGGTTTTGGTCTTGTTAGTTGGTCTGTCTGTCTGTTTGTCCGTCGGATTACTTAAAACGTAATGACCGGATTTGCATGATTTGTTTTACCAGAGGTGTGTCTCGGTCCAACGAAAACTCGATTTAAATACTATCCGGATCCGATACCGACCGCACGGCTCTACATGAAAATTTTACCAGAGGTATGTCTCGGGCCAAGAACCAATCCAATAAATTTTCGGGATATCCGGATTCAGTATCCGGATTACGATAAATAATTCCGGCGGAGGTGTGCAGTCTCTGACTAATTAATTATGACTTATGGACAAAAATGTGGATGAAACGAGAACAGTTGCAGTTGATGTTATAGACTTTTGACAATGGTGCAAACTATGACAAATATGGATTATCGTACGAAGAATTAAGGTATATGATACAGTTTGTACACAATGATTGCTATATAAACAACAGAGACCAGGTCAATTTAAATGTGTTTTATTTTGTTCATAATTGTATAATGTAATTATGTTCTGTGAACGAATAAATATTTAAAATTATTATTATTAGTATTAAATTTATAGCGAATACACTTAGATGTTGCGTGTACTGAAGAATTATTAGCCACAATGTCAATTGCAGTGATGCTCCATAGACACGGAAGCATTTGTTTTTTTCATTCATCAAAGAGTTCCCTGTAAACATGGCGATAAATAGGTCAATGTCTGACCTGATTTCGTGGACAGGTGGCCTGTGTTGACGGCAAACATTACGGTCTGGTACACCAAGCAGACCCAGTCATTATATCACCTGTAAAGGCGTGCAAAGGCAAACAGCAGTAACTGCTTACTTGAAAAGTAAGCAGTTACTGTTGTTTGCCTTTGCACAACAGAATATGGGTTGAAATACGAACAGTTCTAGCTGCCTACTTTGTACGAGGTATTGAGAGTAAGTTTACAGTACAGTTGAGGTAATTTGACAATAATTTTTTCTATTCTCGTTTAAAACAAGGTAAGTACGGCTGTGAAATAGGCCAACTTGACTCAAAGTCAGTGATATATATACTTTATAACCTAAAAAGTTTTTAGTAACCCCAAGCAGTTGAAATAGTCATGTTTGGTTGTTATTAACAGAAGAAAACAAATAATAAGCTCGGATGTAATAATACAATAGTCCAGCAGCTGTTCAAAAAAATGAAATTGAAGATTGCGATGGGGGTTTCCCATCTTTTCTAATGCAAAATATGCAATAATGTGAGGCATTGTATTTTTAAATATACATATATTAAGATAAGTCCATATATTATTATGGACTTTCTCCACTCTCCACAGGTATGTTAAATATAATGATAAATATCATAAATACTTTATTTATTTTATCGTATCCGCCCATGCACTTTCATTTATTTATGACACCTATTACTCGGAAAGAAAAATATACTAATTGCTGCTCTTATACAATTAAACCTATGCTATTTTTTTAAATATCAATATATTGAAAATATATATCAATTAAGAATATAATATTTTTTTGGACGGATATTCCACCGAATACAAATTGCCATGCATGCTGTCATACAAATGAGATTTTTATTCTGTTCAAGATAATTATATTTTATTACATGATTATTTTCTACACTATTTTATTGTACGAGCGCATAACATTATCATAGCGCTTTGAGCTCCACATCCACAATACTATTGTATTCAAATTACACCATAAGACTTACAACGTCATGTCATCCGCATCAAATGGATTTTAATGTAGGATGACATAATTAATCTGGAGTCTTTAATCATGATAATTCTTTCAATCCTCTTATGATGGTAAATTTGTATTCCACGCCAGATTAATACAAAAATATATCCCTCATTTTAACCCTTTAACCGCCAAATTATTCAATCTGAATTTTCACCCTCTTGAAGTTGTGTCTCGCTGACGCGATCCACACTTTCAAGTGAGTGAAAATTATTCAGATTTGACAAAATGGAGGTCAACTTTTTTCAAATATTGCTGATTGATGTCACATTTATCTTTAACATGTTTAAAAGGTGGTACTTTTTGTGCTAATAAGAAATGAAAAGCCGAATATATGCGGCACCGGCGGTTAAAGGGTTAATACCTATGAATATGACATGTCGTGTATACTAGTATACTGCCTGCCTCAGTCCTCCTATCTCACATAACCCTCTGTTGAACCCTTGTGCTGCTGAGACTGTATCGGTTTCAAGCAAATTTCAGGTCAAAGAAAATACAAATTAAATCCCTAAATAGTTAGTGGCAGATAATCAGTCAATCAAGTAAACAATTTAATTTCGCATGTGTTTATTTTTCATAAATCATATTTATAATATTACACATAAATAGTATATTATAATATTTCACATTAATAGTATTTGAAATATTTTTCGTCATTTGATGCTGGAAATTGCCTTAGAAATTCCATCTCTAAATGAATGAAAAACAGGATCAAACATCATTATTCAGCAGGACAAGGGGTAAACTTTCATAATCAATATAAACGACGGCAGTAGTATAATACTAGTTACACATTTTTAATTATAATTACAAAATTGATATTATTATTGAATTTTTAAACTTGTATACAACAATTATTATTGTAATTATCATTAGGCTACATCTACTCGATTTTCAGTTCTTTAAAAACTGGTCATAACAACTTAGAGCAAGCAATCATGAGAGGGCTCACGTGAAAAAATATATATGCAGTGTTCCGGTATATTTTGATGTATATAATAATTGTTGTATACATGTGTCAAAATCCAATAATAACATCAATTTTATCTTAAAAGAAACAATGGCCATTGTAAATATTGACATTCATAATATATGAAGTATCCCGGTATATCGTCGCTTCGGAGCTAAAGGATCCTATCAGACACTCGTTAGAGTGGCAGATAGGATCCTTTAGCTCCGAGGCGACGATATATTGGTGTATATAATAATTGTTGTATACACGTTTAAAATCCAATAATAATATCAATTTTATTTTAAAAGTGATCATGGCCAGTAGACGCGTTGTAAATATTGATATTCAAAAAACAAAATTAATTAATACAAACAAATATGTCAGATTTGTACATGGAGCGGGTGGATGTTTTAGGAAATTAAATAAATACTGGTCATTTTTTGTCATTTTGAAAGTGCGAAAACCAATCATTTTATTAAATAAATAAAAATCAGTTTCGTATTTTAGCGTGTGGTGATTTCAGCAAAATAATGATCAAATTGAGTAATATATTTTTTATCAAATAATATAATCATATATAATCACCTAAATTAAAAAGCAAATATACATATATACACTTCCATGATTTTGAGATTCAAAAAGTCTGATTTTCACAGATCGGAATATATTCCTTGCTAACCGTTCAGTTATTGGCACATTTATAATTATTAATATCAGAGAACTTCTGTTTTCCTGCCAGCACATTAATTGAATGGTTACGTCGCCAGCAGTTGTTTCGTGAACATAACCACTGATAACCCAAACTATATCAAAGTCACTGTTCCGCCATCAAAAAGCTAATCGATAATTATGAAATAACAAAACAACACTGAATTTTAACCCTTTCAGTGTGGGGACCGACATTAGACGTGAGAATCTGACGTCTGTAGACGTCAGATTCTGACGCCTAAAGTCGATCCCCGCACTGAAAGAGTGCAATATTTATAATGGCCGTAGACACATAACATAGGCATTCAAACGAAGCGGAAAGATCTAACTGAGACATTTATGATGATATCAAATTGAAAATAACCCCTGGTCTCTTGGTTTATATAATAATATTACAGCGCTTCAAGGGTTGAATCAATAGATATGTAGGTTAACCCTTGTCCTGCTATGCCCGGATATATACGGGGTTAAGGATGTTTTAGATCGATAAATATATCACTTCATTTTGATAACATAGTTTTTAGTAGATGCTTAGTTGATCCAATAATTAAATTTTAGACATGTCTATTTTTCATAAATAGTAATATTTTTCGTCATTTGAAGCTGGAAATTGATGACGTTGCATTGGTGGCCATGTTAGATCCCAGTGTCTTTAAAATAATAGTATTGATTTTGTCATTTATCAGCAGCTCGTTACGAACTCATGGCGACGTTCTATTATATATATGGAAATGAAAGGGTGTAAAGACACACCCTTTCACTTCCAAGGTGACGATATAGTATGACACATGATTGACTAGAGTGAGGTCACAGTAGCTTAACCCTTTTAACGCTGAGATAATTTTCATATAAACCATGGAGACCGAAGGTTTTTTTTCAATTTGAAATCACGAATGGCTTAATTAAATCTTTCCGCTTCATTTGAATACATAAATGTTATGGATATATGGCCATTATATATTTTTTTAATTATTTCAGTGCGGGGATGGACTTTAGTAGACTTTAGTTCAATTCTCCAAATTAAATTATCCGATTAACTGAGCGTCCTCACACAAACAGTCAGAAGATACTTTGTCAATTTCAATTTAATTAGATGTTCCTTTGTAGAGATAAGTAAATAATAATGTACAAAATCAAACATTTCAAATAGTCATATGCAATAACCTCGATCGAAATACTATTATTATGCGAATACTCATTTCTTATTTCTTGTATCAATTTAACATATACTTTTTTGTTTAAATAATTCTTTAAATAATAATTATTATCTTTAAACAACATAAGCACTTAGAAAAGATAATTTTCTGTATAGTAAAAAGAGAAAATCAGCATACACATACAGTTATCAATATGGAACCTTTTCCTGTATTAACACACAGCAAAACATTCCTAAGAGCCAGTTGCTTTATTTTGAGTACAAGTGATCATCTCGACAAATAAAGAGCAGAGTTGCGTGAAATGTCGGTTAAATTCAAACGGTACCAACCTACACTAAGCAATGAATCAGAGATGTGTGGTACACCACAAATTCCTTGCGACAAAATAATTATAAAAAGGCGCGAGAAATTGAGCAGGCACGAGCGATTTAACCAATGCTGGCTTACTGTTGGGGCAGCGTCGTAGACGCTGGCCCAACAGTAAGCCAGTATTGGTTCGATGACTTGTTACATTCAGCACTAAGAATTGTCCTCAGCTGATTAACCAAGAATGTTACTAAAAATCGGTGTTTGAATGAGAACACATGTTTTTTATCAAAGTATTATGGTCATCTTATTGCGAAAGTTCTCGAATTAAAAAAAAGTGTATTTGCATATACATTGTACCTTTCAGGTTTTTTTAGATTGTATTTTTTATAAATAATAATTTCTTGTATATATACTATATTCTATGTACTTTATACATCAACATAAAGTGTACATGATTATGTTTTCTAATTGCAAACTAATTACAATATTTTTTATCTAAAGCAAAATGCCAAACAAAACCTAACAAAAACACGTGTACCGTTTTGAAAACTAAACATAGGAGACTTATATCCCATTTACATATATTACATTTCACTTAGCCCAGCTAACACAAGACGCGTTGACTCACTGTTGTTTTAGTGCTGGACCACCGGCTGTGACGCTGGCCCAACATTAAACCAACAGCGTTTCAACGTCTTGTGCTCGCTGAGAATACAGTTTTGATGTGTGCGTGTTAACCCTTGTCCTGCTGAATTGCTTCAATTATATTTTTCGCCATTTGAAGCTGCAATTGCTAACGCAATTTCCAGCTCCAAATGACGAAAAATATGACTATTTATGAAAAATAAACATGTGTGAAAATTAACATTTAGATTAACTGAGCATCTATCACAAACTATGTTATGGATTTCAGTGGCATTTTATTTCCTCTGAAACTTACTATAGTCAGATTCACATTAAATCCATAAAAGGATTAATGAATTTCGCGGATTTCTCAATCAATTCTCAACCAATTTTCATGAAATTTTACACACACTATTTTCCATTCATGTCGTGACTACCCTGCAAATTTCGCGAAGTTTTGATAAGTATTTTAAAAGTTAGATCATTTGACATGTAATACAATTCTGAAACGAAGCTAATGGGTTTATAGAGGGCAACATTTGTATTTATTTACTACATGTCAAATGGTCCAACTTCTTAAATACTTATATCAACAATTCGCGAAACTTTCAGGTTAGTCACGACATGAATGGAAAAACGTGTGTATAAAATTTCATGAAATTTGGTTGAGAATTGACTGAGAAATCCGCGAAATTCATTAACCACGGTAATGTGAATCCGACTATAGAAACCGGATATATACGGCTCCAGCAGCACAACGGTTTAACAATAAAGTCCTTTGCTCGTATGTATATACATCTAAATTTCTCACTCGTCTGTGCAAATATACAACATGCGCTAAGGTGTGCTATATGTTACGGGAAACCCCGAAATCACGAGGAATGCGCCAATTATGAACCTTAGATTTAGGCCGCGCATTACCAAAAAAAAATGTGTTTTTTTTCTGCCCAGCGCGCGCATTTTTATTGTTGCCGATTTCCGAGAAAAAAACAGTTAATTTCGGGAGATAAAAAAACATTTCGAAAAAAACAAGTTAATTTCAAGAGATAAAAAAACTTTTTTCCAGTTATGTTTTTTTTGCTTGTTTTTTTATGACGCCCTCGTTAAATTTTTTTCCAATAAATCAAAAGTTTTTTTTATTTCGTCGCCCTCATGAATTTTGCTAGAAATTTGTCCAATGTTTTTTTTTATTTCGTCGCCCTCATTAACTTTTCCAAAAATAGGTTCAATGTTTCTTGTTTCTTAAATGTATTTTTTTTTACCGCCCTCCCTCATTATAGATTTTGGATTTTTTCTGATCTGAAACAGAAATTAAACATAGTGGCCTAAGCCGTTATACAGTGCTTTATTAATGTTAGCCCAGAGGTGCAGACTGTAAGCAAACATTTATCAATGGTTTTTGTTTGTCCGTTTTTATAGACTATTGTTAATACACTGCTTCAGTCTAGTGTAGTGGCCAAAATTTCACTGGTGGTTACCGTTAGTTTTTGTTACCACACATAAAACATTTTGTTTGCGAATTTATTGAATTTACACACCCATGGACTCTGAAAAGTGCGGTTTCCATTGCCGGAAGTTGCTGTTCAATTGATTATTATGCAAATTAGGCAGGCATTGCATAATTCAATAACTTTAAAACTAATTGTCATAGGTTCCCTATGCTGCATATTCTTTACATATTGGGTCAATATTGGCCCAGTGTAGCAGACGGTCAGCCGACATTGACCTGACATTGGTTCAACCACACGAAGGTCGATGGGGTTTTTGAGCCACCGTGGCACGGGAATGGTCTGCTGTAGGCCTATTTCCGGTGTTCCCAGCAAACTCGAAGCACTGAAACAATGTCAGTTTAAGGTTGGGCCAGCGTCGCAAACGGTGGGCCAACTTAACCCAACATTATTCCATTCTGTCGTGGTTTCTGGGGATAGATGTTTCCTGCCTAACTTTCCCAGAAAAAACCCAGCAAAGTCATGAAGGTAGGTCTATAGCCTACAGGTACAAGCTAACCTCTAGCATAGGCATAGGTAGGGGCCTACATTTCTAGAGGGCCATCATTCAATCGCCGGATGAGGTTGATAATATTTTTAAAATACAAACTCTGCATTAAATAGTCTAGTCCGAATAATTTACTTCAATAGTCTACCCGTTTTTTAACATGTAGACTTACGTAGGCCGAATCAAATTTGAAATAGTCTTGTTGAAATTATGTGAGGATAAATAATCTACCGCCCCCCCCCCCCTCAGATAACAGACTATAAATATAGCTCCGCTTAACATATTTTTTTTATTGTGGGTCGAGGGGGCTGTGGGTCGAGGGGTTGTGGGTCGAGGGGGTTATGGGTCGAGGGTCGTGGGTGAGGGTTCGAGGGGGTCGAGGGGGTTATATATGAAGGTAACCTAGTGTTAGACAGATTTTCGTAAAATGTGTACCAAAATGTTCACGACAATGTCACTTTTATAACTGGCAAAAAAATACAAAACATTTTTTCCGCATTTGGTCTGATTTTGCAGTGTCACCCAACAGAGGTGTATTTTATGGTTCTGGGTTTGATAAGGTTAACAATCTACAGGAATTGAACTTAATAACCTGACGCGAGAAAACACTTGCCCTTATGACGGGGAGAATTAATTGCGATGAAAAGTGATTTTTCACCCCAAAAAACGTTTACCACCAGGAAGTCGGGCTGTTGCTTTCACGTGAGGGCATGCAGGTATTTGATTGAGCGCAGGATCAACGCTGGCTTGACGTTCGACCAACGTCTGCGACGTTGGCCGAACGTCAAGGCAGCGTTGAATGTACGTCACCAGGGAGTGTCACAAGTTGGGGGGTGGGCATGGTGGGGGTGACATAATTCACGTGAAGCGGTATCAGTGGGCGACAGACGTTATTGATGTCACTTCGTCACGTGAAATCACGAACACAATATTTATGGCTGGCGAATGAACACGTACATCACACCAAAGCCAGACATAAACCAACAATCAGCCATGAGAATGATATGAAAAATAAGTATCAAGAATAATATTATATATAATATATTGGGCATCTTTTCCAGGCAAAATAATAAATGAATGAATGGAATATTGCAAGAATGAAAACAATTAATGGGTGAATACGTGAAATAACGAATCAATCAATCAATCAATCAATCAATCAATCAATCAATCAATCAATCAATCAATCAATCAATCAATCAATCAATCAATCAATCAATCAATCAATCAATCAATCAATCAATCAATCAATCAATCAATCAATCAATTAATCAATTAATCAATCAATCAATCAATCAATCAATCAATCAATCAATCAATCAATCAATCAATCAATCAATCAATCAATCAATCAATCAATCAATAAATCAATCAGTCAATCAATCAATCAATCAATCAATCAATCAATCAATCAATCAATCAATCAATCAATCAATCAATCAATCAATCAATCAATCAATCAATCAATCAATCAATCAATCAATCAATCAATCAATCAATCAATCAATCAATCAATCAATCAATCATTCAATCAATCAATCAATCAATCAATCAATAAATAAATCAATCAATCAATCAATCAATCAATCAATCAATCAATCAATCAATCGATCAGGTTTCAAATGCACCAAAAATTATGGGTATCTCGAAAAACCCCTCGACCCCCTCGACCCACGACCCTCGACTTAATTAAAAAAACAGTTTTTGTTTGTTTATATAATTGTTTATTATGATTTTGTATAATAATAACATTAGGGAAACTTATACATGTATTAAGGTCTACTGTGATGCTAACCTGGCAATCAGATGATGTTGGCTGACCGTCTGTCTGCTAAGCTGGTCTAGCATTCACCTGACGTTGGCTTAATGTATCTTGTTTACTCGGTGGCCATCGATTGGCGCGATAATACACCATAAAACTATAGTTTTGTGAATACACGTAGGCTAGGCCTACAGCTGGGCAAACACATTTTAATGTTGGGTCACTGTTTACGACGCTTTCCCAACTTTAACCCAAGCATGGGATTGAATGCCTCTTGTTTTTCTGGTGCGTAAAAAAAACTTGCATATATTCGCGTATCGTCCCTCCCTCCAAAATATACATGAGGCGTTCAGCCAATGTTAGGCCAGCGTCGCAGACGGTGAGCCAACATTAACCTGATATTGTTTTCCGAATTTTATAAATAGACTACCCCCCCTACCCAAATTTTTTTTTTTTAATTAAAGTAGAGGGTAGAGGATCGAGGGTCGTAGGTCGAGGGGCGAGGGGGTCGAGGGCGTTTTCGAGATATCCAAAAATTATAAATATATCTCAATTATTTAGGAAATCATCAATCAAACAAGATTTAGAAACTTAAGCCCTAAATATCGCAAAATGTTGAGAAAATGACCTTCAAAGTTTAAATTTAATTGACAAATAGTTTAAATACTTCAAATTAAATCTTTTTTTTTTAAGAAATACAACTAGGGTATCTTCAATATCTTCAATATCTTCAAACTTATATTGCTTTAAAGTTGTATTTTCGATCAGCGGTAATAAAAGAAAATTAGCAAAAAATATTATTTTAACAAAACATGGCCATAACTCAAAATCTAAAGCTCCGACATAGGTTGGGTGCCGATGTGGTACGTCACAATTCATCAATAAAAGAAAATAATTAAAAAACATAGTTGAATTACAAATCATTTTAAGTATATTAGGCCATGATTTTTGAGCTTGTTCGCGTTACATTTTATTATTTGACTATTCATTATATTAATAGGTATGCCTACATATAACGTAAATACCAATACATATCAAGTAATTTATAAAAAAAACTTATGTCATATTCAAATATTAATCATTAATATACCAATTTCACCAGATTGCTAACCACAAATCATAAAAGTAAATTTTACCTTCATTGTTTACCTTTGTCAGAAAATAAAATTATGTGCATATACTCGATGTTAATTTAAATAACAACTGAATGACGGAGGTGAGTAGCTGATCCCGTCATGTGACAGGCTGAGCTAATATTTTGTTGGTCGGGGGTAGAACCCTGTACTTGGTCCGCTATTGCTTACTAAACATTAGATAAAGCGCATTATTGAATCACCACACCCAAAATGTTAAAAAGGAACAAGCACCGGTGCGAAATTATTTCAGTGAAGTGAGTGTCATAATGTCAGCACAAGCTGGGGCCGGTTTCACCAACCGTCGTAGGTGGACCTGAGTCAGTTAACCTAAGTCAGTCTTAAGCTAACTGATTGGTTGAGACGTGATCACGTGTAAATAGTTAAGACAAAATTTTGACTTAAGTCCGGTTGGTGAAGCCGGCCCAGTGCGGCTCGCAAACGTGAGATTGTAATTGCAATTCACCTTCGAAAAAAAGCACATCCATCTATATTGTGATCTCACAAAAACCAGACCTGAACGATAATATGGCGAAAACTGGACATATACAACCATCTTCAAATTTCATTGAATTTGAAGTACGGTTATTATAATAGAAATTTTAATTGGAAGCAGAAAATACAACGCTATGTCGTTATGTACAATTGACTGTAATTTAAAAATTACGATAAAAATAAGAATATAAAGTGAATATAATTATAGCTTTAATGTCAACTAAATCATGGTTAGTTTCCGTGTAGGCTTATTCCCTTGTTCCGACTACGTTAGGGTACGATGTGGTACCACCTGATGTGGTACCAGTACGTTGTAAGATAATAAGCCTACATGTAGATGTATATGTAGGCTATACGGTACTATGTAGGTGTTTATGGTACAGTAATATAAGTACATACGTATGATGGGTCTGGGGGTTTTGAAGATGCAAGATAAAGTTCCCAGCTTGTCTGGCGAGTAACACGATTCGCAAAACAAATATAATGTTACTTCAGTCTGATAAATACGATTACCATTCTATCTTTCCTTTTGACAATAAAAATAATCTATTTTCTACTGGGAACAATCACTATAGATTTAAAGATGAATATCAAATGTACGTACGGATATTGTGAAAAGACGCAGACTAGGAGCTTTTCGTTGTGACACGTTGTGGCAACTTTCACGTGGCACACTTTCTGTGGTACAATGTAAATACGTATGGTGTATACATATATATAATATATTACGGGGACTACATAGTACCCTGTTTTCTTCTGCTGCGAAAACAACCTCCGAAAGTGGGTCACCGGTGCCCCTGGACACGAAACACCCGGATGTGGGGGAGCGTTAACCCCGTATTGTGTTCATAATGCGAAATTTCACCCCGTTTATAAATAGCGAGCGCTCTGCGCTCGCTATTAAAAAACGAGGTGAAATTTAATAAATTCCTTCGTTAAAAATTGTCACGTTACTCGTTCACATTATTGTTAGACTCGACGAATGCATCCGGGATTTTTCCCTGGGATGTGTTCTTAAAGAGTCAAACGCGATGCCTGTCCGTTTCTCTCAAGTGAAAGTAAATTAAGGAGCCACAGCACATCCTTCCACGCAACCTCTGTATCTTTAGTTGAATCTCTCACAAAATTATCCCGATCGAGCTCCAGCTGAAAAACGCTATCGATCTTGCTGAGGTTTGTTTTGTCGGCCCAGTGTGAGATAATAACGTTACTTATGGTGGCGGTTGCCAGGGGCGAGTGAAGCTGCTGTTTAAAACAAACAGTTTTTAAATGGGGCATTAAACAGCCTATATAAGCGACAAGGTGAAGACGCAGTTTGGAAAAATAGACAAACAATAATTATCCTGCACTCAAGTAAACATTATATAGGGCCTATTGCCGTTTAAACTTAATATCTTCAAACTATTTTTCAAAGAAGTAGTGTCAAAAACAAGCGACAAATAAATGATAAAAGTTCGCTCGTCAAATTCAATGGGCCGAAATCATTCTTTGTTAATGAGATGAGTTGTCTCTCACTGTTTGTTATCACTACGGTACATCTAATAAAATATGTGATATAATCACCCTTTAAGATTAAATGAGCGCATCTGGCAATCCCCAGGAGGGGCGGACGCAATGTTGGCTCAATGTTGGGCCACTGTCGCAAACGGTGGATCAGCATTGAAATGACATTGGGTGAGCGTCTCGCCTAGCCCTATAATTCTGCCTGCTGACAACGATGAGTTTTACTCGCTTAACGTTGCACAATTAAATCTGCTGACGGACACCTGATCGTTGACATAAAAACATTAATTTTAGGCCAAACTAGTTTTTTGCGAGCAAAATATACCATAAAAGATTTACAATATGACGGCGCATATAGGCCAGGAAAATCATCAGCTATTATGATGAAATGTCATTATTATAACATCATTTTTTGTAAATTTTATATTATATTGTGGTGACAATTCCATATCAAATTCGGATGAAAATAATGACACGCAACGTGTTAGCTCTTTCTATAATTTTGAGGGCATGAAATAATAATTATACACAATATAATTATGGCAAAAGTGTTATTACTGACAACATTCACGCTAAAATATTTCAAGCAAAACCATCGTAAAATTATTGTACAAACTATTCGACAATGTAATTGCAAAATATAAAATATAACAAGTAGCGATCACAAATAACCGGGATTTTTTTTCTCGACATAAAAAGATAAATTTAAGTAACTATAATTAAAATTGTAACGAGAATAATTGCTATTACTAGTTATTAAAGTAAAAGAATTATAATTTCTCAGTAAAAAAAAAAGAAATTATTTGTCAAATACTATTTCATAATAGAAATTGACCAAATCATATCTATAGGAGAAGTATAGTTATTTGTGATCTTTCCATCAACATATACAATGTTATTTCTGACAAATATTAATTATAGCTTAAATTATAGCTTTAATAATTAAAATTTCGAATGGTTAAAATATACTGATATTTGTTTAATTAGACAATAACATTTTTCAATTTTTGCTGTGAATTTCAACCCCAAAAAAACTTATTTCATATGCTAATAAAAAGGTTCAATAATAGTGGAGCGACTAAGTCGTCCCCTTAGATATGAAAGGGTGTATCTGCCGCTTTGCAAAGTGGCAGATACACCCTTTCATATCTAAGGGGACGAAGTGTAAAAAACAGGCGATGCGTTCAAATTGTAATACAGGCACTAAATTTGGTGTAAATGTCCATCGTCTTTCAAAATAGATTTTTTGCCAATTAATAATTCAAAATGGTCGCCATTTCCACGATGGCCGTCATTTGAAGAAAGTCAACCATTAAATTGATATAATTATCGACGAAAAGGAAGCCGCTTCATGATTCTGGGGTCTATCTTATGGTTTTCAGTTACGACCGGCAAAGTGGTGCGACCAGAATGCACCCTAGACATTGCATTGTTGGTCAAATCAAAGATGGCCACCATTTTCATGAAACTTTTGTACAATTTTTCCGTAGAAGCAGCAACAAGTGCGAAAAACAAGCGACAAGCGCATACGGTGGGCCAACATTGAGTTTCTCGGCGATAGTCTGCCTGAGATCTACTCTGTTAAATCCATAATAAAAGTATTGTAAAAACTACTCCAAACGTAATTGCAAAAGATAAAATATAACAAGTAGCGATTACAAATAACCGGTAAAATTTTATTCTTTTCTCATAAAAAAAGATAAACTTAAGTGACTAAAACTACAATTGTGACGAAAATATTTTTTCTCACTGGTTATTAAGGTAATAGTAATAATAATCAAATAGAAAATATAACAAGTAGTAGTTGTTATTTTTCTCAATAAAAAAAAAATATAAATTTATGTGACTATAATATTTTTTTTATTTTTTGACTAATTGACTACATTATATGACTAAATTATATCTTTCCATCAACATATACAATCTTATTCTTGCCAATAAGTATAGGTTACTTTTTGTATGCTTGATTACTAAAAACAAAAATATGAAGTTAGATAACTGAAAAAAACAATTCACATCGTATAAAAACACTATTATGCAAAACACCCACATGTACCTAAACAATAACAAAAACCGCTTACATTAATAATTGTTTATACTCTGAGTGTAATGCTGATCTAAACGGGCAGCTGGGCGGGGGCCCTAGGGTAGTGGTTAGCACCGCTGCCTTACACGCTACAGTTCGGGGTTCGGTTCCCGGTCTCGGCGGTTTGAAAGAAAAAAAAATGTTACTTCTTCATCCACGTGTAAAACTCAGTATTGTTGGGAGCCTCCGTGACCGAGAGATAGCGTGCTCGGCCTCAGACCGCCAGGGCTCGAATTTCGAATCCGGTGTCTGGAGGACAGTGTCATCTCATTCATCTCACCATCCTCAGGAGGTTCTCCTGGCCCAGTTTAGCCCATATGTGCACAAAGGTGGCCTGAAGCCCGATTCATTTCATTTAAACGGGCAGCTTATAACTGATTAAGTATATACTCAGCGTATGAGAGGCTGTAGCGGTTACCCACTGGCGGTTATACCGCACGAATTTGATAATTTGTAAGATTAATATAGCGTTTAAATAGTTTTTTTTCAGCTGAATGATCCGATACGTGTAATAACCCTTTAAGCGCCAGCTTTAATAATTCAAATTTCATCCAATTGGAAGTTGTGCGTCGCCCACCGTCTGCGACACTGGCCCAACATTAAACCTACATTGTTTCAATGTGTCATATTTGCTGGGATGATTGCCCCACATTATGCTGCGGCCAGAAAACAATCTTTGTAACATTGCATTGTGTGTAAAATACAAAGTAGCCACCATTTGTCCATTGTCAAACAAAAAAATTATAACCTTTCGACAGAATAGAAGCAAATTCGTGATAGCAGGGTTTTTAATTTAATTCATTTAAAATATTTATATTTACTGTCATAGGTAATTATGTCTGTCTTCTTCTTCCTAGCCCCCACAACAGACCTATATTGTGTTCTTACTAGGAACTTCCTAGTGCTAACCATTTTGAATTTTAGCTCCAATGAGTTGTCTAATTAAGGGCAAAAAATCATTCATATAATTATCATGTTTATCTAATGTTACCATATTTGGGCTATACACAAAATTACACATTGCCTGTTGGGAAATGACCTCTGGTAAATATGTTGTCACAGATGGCCTTATGGAATTTTCGTGACCATTTATGACAACACCAATGTGTCAGATATACCAATAAACTCAATCATAGACATTATAAATATCAATGTACAGAATAAATAAACGGATGAATGAAATAATAAATTGATGAATAAAGAACTCATGAACGGAAGAACGAATTTATAAATGAACGCATAAATGGATGAATAAAAGCGTGAATGAACGAAAAAAGAAAATGATGGTGAGATGATGGCTCCCAGACACGGGTTTCAAACATTGATCCCTCACTGTATGAGCAAGAGACCCTTTAATATCAAGATGGCGACATATTCTGACATTAAAGACATAAGACTAGGAAGCACCGAACAGCAACGGATTGGTCTTCACCCCTTATAGTGTGGGGATAGACTTTAGTCGTCAGAATCTGACGTCTGTAGACGTCAGATTCTGACGACTAAAGTCTATCCCCACACTATAAGAATAAAAATATTTCTAATGGCCGTAGATCCATAACATAGGTATTTAAATTTATCGAAAAGAGCTAACTAACACATTTATGAAAAATGAAAAAAACCTTTGGTCTCCATGGATTTTACAAAAAAAATCAGCGCTTTAAGGGTCACAGTAGTAAGTCACTGTTAACCCTTTTAACGCTAAATTCCTGGACGCAACTGCACCCCCCCCCGCCAAATTCCCGGGCGGGGGGGGGGGGGGGATCAGATTATTTTGTATAGTACGATTTGTCTGAAGACACCCACTGGCTCTTGGCCTAGGAGCAAATGATAACATGATGGGCAGGAGTTGTGTTTTGTTGAGGTATAACACCGAGGTCATGTCAAGTTCACATGTACCCCAGCAAATACGAGACGCTCGACCTAAGGTTGCTTTGATGTTGTTCCGTCGGCCCGTCATTTAACCAACATTGGGTCATAGCCTCATGTCGGCCCGACATTTAACAGCATTGGGTCAAGGCCTAATGTTTGTTCGTCATTTCAATGTCAAATATGCAAAAAAATAGTGAAAATATCCACTATCTATCAATTTTAACCCTGTTAGTTGTGCATCAATCTTTTATATTAGAAAGGTCTGGTGTTGACACATTGTCGCTCAGATATCGTTCCAACACATATTTTTAGAACATAGAAGCCAGTGACAACCTTCCGAGGTGTAATACCCCCTATGTATTGCTCTTATTGCCCTCCTTCCTCAGGCAAAAATACAATTACGCAGCAGTGTGAAACACCAGCCTGCTGTCAACGATGAGTTTTACTCGCTTAACGGGGTACTGGGATGATTGCTAGTAGTAGTACTTTTTGCCCCCATCCGGGGAGGGTCATTAGGGATCTGTTTCGTCTGTTGGATGCTGTTACGGCATTGTACGGAAGCACTAGTCTACAGCAATCATCCAAGGGCAGCTGCAGCCTCCTCGTATCTGGCTATAATCTTCGGGCGGATTGCCAGTGGCGTACCCTGGTTCCTCCGCTCAACAGCGGAGCCAATGCAGCACCCGCATCAGTGCTGGCGCTGATGTAGGCCGTGGTAGCCTTAAATAACCGGCAATAGCGTGTTTGACATTAGGTCTCTCACGTGGGATGAATGGAGTTACCCAGAGGGAGTGATCCTTCCTATTGTTACTCTGGGGACTATCCGACCCGAGGATAGCGGAGCTGCGCGAAATGCCACGAGTTTCATCATTAAATTGTACAGCGAAACTCAAGTCTCCGGCCGTCTGGGCATGTCTGGAGGTATATCCCCTAGACATGCCCAGAACCCCTTATCGGGCGAGCGAAGGAAAACGCTCTCAATAACCCACCATGCCCTATCACCCCCACCCTCACATCATTATCTGTACATCATTCATCTCATCAATTGACTACAACGTTTTTATCGTATTATAATGTCACTTAAAAGACCTTTTGTGCCGAAAAGTGACGTAAAGCAATGATTTACTACTACTACTACTCGCTTAACGTTGCACAATTAAATCTGCTGACGGACACCTGATCGTTGACATAAAAACATTAATTTTAGGCCAAACTAGTTTTTTTGCGAGCAAAATATACCATAAAGGATTTACAATATGACGGCGCATATAGGCTAGGAAAATCATCAGCTATTATGATGAAATGCCATTATTATAACATCATTTTTTGTAAATTCTATATTATATTGTGGTGACAATTCCATATCAAATTCGGATGAAAATAATGACACGCAACGTGTTAGCTCTATCTATAATTTTGAGAGCATGAAATAATAATTAAACACAATATAATTATGGCAAAAGTGTTATTACTGACAACATTCACGCTAAAATATTTCAAGCAAAACCATCGTAAAATTATTGTAAAAACTATTCGACAATGTATTTGCAAAATATAAAATATAACAAGTAGCGATCACAAATGACCGGGCTTTTTTTTCTCGACATAAAAATATAAATTTAAGTAACTATAATTAAAATTGTGACGAAAATAATTGCTATTACTAGTTATTAAAGTAAAAGAATTATAATTTCTCAGTAAAAAAAAAAAGAAATTATTTGTCAAATACTATTTCATAATAGAAATTGACTAAATCATATCTATAGGAGAAGTATAGTTATTTGTGATCTTTCCATCAACATATACAATGTTATTTCTGACAAATATTAATTATAGCTTAAATTATAGCTTTGATAATTAAAATTTCGAATGGTTAAAATATACTGATATTTGTTTAATTAGACAACATTTTTCAATTTTTGCTGTGAATTTCAACCCAAAAAAACGTTATTTCATATGCTAATAAAAAGGTTCAATAATAGTGGAGCGACTAAGTGATGCGTTCAAATTGTAATACAGGCACCAAATTTGGTGAAAATGTCCATCGTCTTTCAAAATGGATTTTTTGCCAATTAATAATTCAAAATGGTCGCCATTTCCACAATGGCCGTCATTTGAAGAAAGTCAAACATTAAATTGATATAATTATCGACGAAAAGAAAGCCGCTTCATGATTCTTGGGTCTATCTTTTCAGTTACGACCGGCAAAGTGGTGCGACCAGAACGCACCCTTGACATTGCATTGTTGGACAAACCAAAGATGGCCATCATTTTCATGAAACCTTTGTACAATTTTTCCAGAGAAGCAGCAACAAGTGCGAAAAACAAGCGACAAGCGCATACGGTGGGCCAACATTGAAACGACATAGAGTTTCTCGGCGATAGTATGCCTGAGATCTACTCTGTTAAATCCATAATAAAAGTATTGTAAAAACTACTCCAAATGTAATTGCAAAATATAAAATATAACAAGTAGCGATTACAAATAACCGGTAGAATTTTATTTTTTTCTCATAAAAAAAGATAAACATAAGTGACTAAAATTACAATTGTGACGAAAATATTTTTTTCTCACTGGTCATTAAGGTAATAGTAATAATAATCAAATAGAAAATATAACAAGTAGTAGTTGTTATTTTTCTCAATTTAAAAAAAATATAATTTTTTATGTGACTATAATATTTTTTTTATTATTTGACTAATTTACTACATTATATGACTGAATTATATCTTTCCATCAACATATACAATCTTATTCTTGCCAATAAGTATAGGTTACTTTTTGTATGCTTGATTACTAAAAACAAAAATATGAAGTTAGATAACTGAAAAAAACAATTCACATCGTATTAAAAACACTATTATGCAAAACACCCACATGTACCTAAACAATAACAAAAACCGCTCACATTAATAATTGTTTATACTATGAGTGTAATGCTGATCTATACGGGCAGCTGGGCGGGGGCCCTAGAGTAGTGGTTAGCACCGCTGCCTTACACGCTACAGTTCGGGGTTCGGTTCCCGGTCTCGGCGGTTTGAAAGAAAAAAAATGTTACTTCTTCATCCACGTGTAAAACTCAGTATTGTTGGGAGCCTCCGTGACCGAGAGATAGCGTGCTCGGCCTCAGACCGCCAGGGCTCGAATTTCGATTCCGGTGTCTGGAAGACAGTGTCATCTCATTCATCTCACCATCCTCAGGAGGTTCTCCTGGCCCAGTTTAGCCCATATGTGCACAAAGGTGGCCTGAAGCCCGATTCATTTCATTCAAACGGGCAGCTTATAACTGTTTAACTATTATACTCAGCGTATGAGAGGCTGTAGCGGTTACCCACTGGCGGTTATACCGCACGAATTTGATAATTTGTAAGATTAATATAGCGTTTAAATAGTTTTTTTTCAGCTGAATGATCCGATACGTGTACTAACCCTTTAAGCGCCAGCTTTAATAATTCAAATTTCATCCAATTGGAAGTTGTGCGTCGCCCACCGTCTGCGACACTGGCTCAACATTAAACCTACATTGTTTCAATGTGTCATATTTGCTGGGATGATTGCCCCACATTATGCTGCGGCCAGAAAATCTTTGTAACATTGCATTGTGGGTAAAATACAAAGTAGCCACCATTTGTCCATTGTCAAACAAAAAATGATAACCTTTCGACAGAATAGAAGCAAATTCGTGATAGCAGGGTTTTTAATTTAATTCATTTAAAATATTTATATTTACTGTCATAGGTAATTATGTCTGTCTTCTTCTTCCTAGCCCCCACAACAGCCCTATATTGTGCTCTTACTAGGAACTTCCTAGTGCTAACCATTCTGAATTTTAGCTCCAATGAGTTGTCTAATTAAGGGCAAAAAATCATTCATATAATTATCATGTTTATCTAATGTTACCATATTTGGGCTATACACAAAATCACACATTGCCTGTTGGGAAATGACCTCTGGTAAATATGTTGTCACAGATGGCCTTATGAAATTTTCGCGACAATTTATGACAACACCAATGTGTCAGATATACCAATAAACTCAATCATAGACATTATAAATATCAATGTACAGAATAAATGAACGGATGAATGAAATAATAAATTAATGAATAAAGAACTCATGAACGGACGAACGAATTTATAAATGAACGCATAAATGGATGAATAAAAGCATGAATGAATGAATGAAAAAATAAAATTACCTTTTCATGATGGTGAGAGGATGGCTCCCAGACACGGGTTTCAAACATTAATCCCTCCCAGTATGAGCACGAGACCCTTTAATACCAAGATGGCGACATATTCTGACATTAAAGTCATAAGACTAGGAAGCACCGAACAGCAACGGATTGGTCTTTACCCCTTACAGCGCGGGGATAGACTTTATTCGTCAGATTCTGACGACTAAAGTCTATCCCCACACTATAAGAATAAAAATATTTCTAATGGCCGTAGATCCATAACATAGGTATTTAAATTTATCGGACAGAGCTAACTAACACATTTATGATGATTTCAAAATGAAAAAACTATTTGGTCTCCTTGGATTTTACAAAAAAATTCAGCGCTTTAAGGGTTACAGTAGTAGGTCACTGTTAACCCTTTTAACGCTGAAGTCCTGGACGCAACTGCATCCCCCCGCCGAATTCCTGGGCGGGGGGGATCCGACTATTCTGTATAGTACGATTTGTCTGAAGACACCCACTGGATCTTGGCCTAGGAGCAAATGATAATATGATGGGCAAGAAATGTGTTTTGTTGAGGTATAACACCGAGGTCATGTCAAGGTCACATGTACCCCAGCAAACACGAGACGCTCGACCTAAGGTTGCTTTAATGGTGGCCCGCCGTCTTCAACGTCGGCCCGTCATTTAACCAACATTTGGTCAAGGCCTAATGTTTGCTGGTCATTTCAAGGTCAAATATGCAAAAAAATAGTGAAAATATCCACTATCTATCAATTTTAACCCTGTTAGTTGTGCATCAATCTTTTATATTAGAAAGGTCTGACACATATTTTTAGAACATTGAGGTCAGCGACAACCCTATGTATGGCCCTTATTGCACCCCTTCCTCAGGCAAAATTACAATTACACAGCAGTGTGGAACACCAGCTTGGGTTTACATGAAGAACAAAATAATATTGATACATAATTGGATATGAAGGTTCACATGGGTTGGGGCTGTACTTTACTGGGTTACTAATCAACTTGAGCAACTTGAAGGTTATATCAAGGTCATGTGAAAGGTCATGTTTATGGGCCTATGGGTGATGCGTGCTACTTGCGTAATGAAAGTGTGTAACTATGTAATTCTATGTAATCACTATTGCAAAATCAGATAACTAATTGTTAACCTACCATTTTAAGCATGATGAAGATATCAAAAGAAGGTACCGTTTGTTTTATCGCAATCGGCATTCCTTGATAACACAAATATATGCTTCGATGTGATAATGAAGTCTCTATCTCAATAAGGCCTATTGTGGAGATAAGATGATTTGATCTATTTTATGGCGGCCATTTTGAATTTTGCATTCCAAATGATCCATTAAGGATGAAAGTTTTGTGTCCGCCCAAATATCAATATGGGGGTGCTAGCCATGTATTATCAGAAGACGTTAACATTTAACAGCCGAAACAAGGTTACCCCCGTGGCTGCCGGACCAAATGAATTTTACAGATAGATAATAAAAAAAATACAATCTGTCCCCGGGATATCTCGGGAGCCGCAATATAGCGGGACATTTCTCGGGGGCCGCGTTAAAACTGTTTTAATGATAAAGTATAGATTTTACAAACAAAAAAGCGTTAAACATTGGATCAAAAAACATGAGATGATATGACAGTTTGAGAAAATGCATAGGCAAGTTTGAAGTGAATAATAAGGACGGTGACACTAATTACTATTACTACAACCGAATGATGCATGTAGTAGAAAGGCTTAGCAAGACTGGCTGATTAAACTAATACGTGTCTTGAAACTACACGATCCACTATTCCGGATTTTTTTCAATGGTGTTGTTTGTCTATAACTATACGTAAATATTCAATATTGTGGGGAGCCTTCGTGATCGACGAAAAGCGTGCTCAGCCTCAGACAGCCAGGGCTCGAATTTTGAGGGCATTGCCATTTGATTCATCTCACACCTTCACCAAGAGATTCTCCGGAAACCAATTTTGATGACAAAAGGTGATGTGCAGACGAATATCCTTATCTACCCCTTTCAGCGAGCGGATCTTCTTTATACGTCAGAATCTGATGTCTACAGACGTCAGATTCTGACGTATAAAGACGATCCCCGCATTAAAAAAATAAAAATATTTATAATGGTCGTAGACCCATAACATAGGTATTCAAATGAATCAGAAACTAAGACATTTATGATGATTTCAAACCCTTTAGTCTCCATGCTTAAACAAATATAATTCAGCGTTTTAAGGATTAAATGAGAGATTAATGCTAATATTAGCACGTGGGCGCTCAGACTGTCACAGCTGTTGAATTACTAATAGCCAGATATGTAACAAACCAACTAAAAAAGCTCATAAATTAAAATATAACGTTTTTGATGACAAAGCGCAAACCCTCGAATCTTAAATATCTTCCGTTCTAAATAAAGCGTATTTTTTTTCAAAATAAGCTGGTACCAGACAAACAGACCTTATGTAAACCGAGTACAATTCAGCTTTTAGGAACAATCCTTGATAAAGATTCAAGCAATAGCTTGCGGTAATATAATGTCTATCACTATTTGTCAAAATACGAGGTATTCAATTCTCTTTGTCGACATGATATACGTTATTGCTTGAAAATATTACCACGATCAGCTAATTATAGATAAATAACAGCAACACTCAGTGGGTTAAAATAGATAAACAAAAATTGTTTAAATGATAAACAATGTCGGTCTGGCTAAGTGTAAGTTGGAATTGCGCAGCAGTTCTGAGAGACATATTGACTGAATCAGCTGGGGAACGTGTATAGGGTCTGTACTTTTCTTGGCATTGCTTATTGGTGGCATTGCACATATTGCAAAAGAGGATTCTGGCACAGAGCCAAGCAGACCGTGGACAGCAGTCTGTCGTGTGATGAGCAGACGATGTGCTGCGTCATTCCATCTTACATGTAAGTATGTCAGACAGACCCTCAACCCTTTAACACTTGAAACGCTGAAATATGTTTGTATAAACCATGGAAACCAAAGGGGTTCTTTCAACTTGAAATCATCATAAATGTCTTGGTTAGCTCTTTCCGATTCATTTGAATACCTCTGTTACGGGTCTATGGCCATTATGAAGATTTTATTTTTTTCAGCTCGGGGACGTTCTTTAGACGTCAGAATCTGACGTCCACAGACGTCAGATTCTGACGCATAAAGACGGTCCCCGCACTGAAAAGGTTAATGCTGATGGCGTATTAGGAAATACACATAAGTTTTACTGACATTAGGAATTCAAAATTTGACTCGCATGTCATTCGCGTGCTATGATGATACTTAATATAAGAAAAAAACTTGAAATCTCCAAACAGCGGTGAAAATGCAAAACGCCGAATCATAATCTACATTTAGGCCTACCTTTTACGGCTTAATAATTCCTAAATCAAATTAGTGCAGATGTCCCGGAAACGATACAAAAAGGAACCCCACCTATTATTAATTCTTGTCCTGCTAGGTCCGCATATTATAATTATTCACGTTTTCAGATATATATATTTTTTTTTAAAATCGCTATTCAAACCTGGAAATTTAGTCACCAATTCCGATAATGGGAAATACGAACTGAAAATTCGACAGGAGAAGCATTAATTAAATCGTCTGAGATAAATATTTTAGGGGGTGAAATATTCGTTATTCATGTGAATATGGAGTTGGAAACGGATAGGCCTACAAATTTATTTATCCTCCTGCCCCTAGAAATTGTTTCACCATCTTTACAGTTCAGCATGGCACAGCAAAATATCAGATATTTTCCCAGAATAGTCCCATGCTGCCTGAAAACAACTGGGTCCCAAACTAAATAGGGGAACAGAAAATGTGTCACTGCGACCTCATTCCTGAAAACTGGTTCAATTCAATTAATAATGCCTATTCGTCAGAGGCTATGACACACACGCACGTATTATACCAGCGAACTGTTGGTCAGGCGAGAGGGCAAGGCTGTGCCAACATTATCGACGTTGTCCCAGCGTTCACCCGACCATTTACGGTGTGATAGTCCAGTCATACATCAGGCCACCCAGCAAACACGAGGCATTCGACCAATGTTGTTTCAACGACGTTGGCCCAACATTGAAACAGCATTGGGTGAATGCCTCGTGTTTGCTGGGAAATCAGTCACTAAAAACAGTGTTGTTCTGGTTGTGGGGATTCATTGATCACGGCCCGGCGTGCTCAATAGATCCAGTGACGAATCTCATATATATATAATAGGCCTAGAGAATTCCAGCAAGCAGAGGGCATTGTGCCAATGCTGTGTCAACGTGTTCGCAGCATGGAAAAGATGCTGATCCCCAGCAAACACGGGGTATTTTCCCAATGCTGTTTCAATGTTGGACCAGCGTCGAAGACGGTGGGCCAACATTGAAGCAACATTAGGTGAATGTGACGTGTTTGTGTTTGATGATGAATCAATATAAACATGATAAATAGAATAGATCAATAAAACAGCTTTACATAACGGCATATATATATATATATATTAGACAGGTGGCAATTTGAGAATCTATTGACCCAGAGTAGGAAGTCTGCCCATTTTGGTTTTTCATCATTTCTAATCATTTTCGATTATCAGGAATCCAATGCAAAGTCGTCTCAAGCTGGAAAATTTGTCTAAACATGACGTCCATACAGACGTCAGGTTCTCACGAATAAAGTCGCTCCCCGCGCTGTAAGGGATAACCTCAGAGGGGACGATCTAAGTGGCAGATACAGAATCCTATAGAAAGATTTGGGGCTGTGTACTCTTTGGCATTGCTTATTGGTGGCACTGCACAGAACTTCACTTTCGGCCATGGCGCCGGATTGTGTGAAATATACACGAGTGATTCATGTGTCTACGATTTTGTGACAACCACGGGATCATGCCGGTCATAGATATAAGTCACTCACCTAAAAACCATTTTATGAAGTGTAGCGTTAGTAAAAAAATAAAAAAAAGTATAATAATGTGTACACTCATTCAGCCGCCCGTATGCTGGTGTACATGCTGTTTTTTTGCCGAGGTACAATTACATGAAAACACTATCAAATCCATCATCATTATCCTATCACCTGATATATCTCCATTAGCTATAAACATTTCCAGTTCGGTTGTTAAGGCGATAGGCCTATCCCAGTCTCAAAGAAAAAAAATGCTTACACGTTAAATAAATTGACATCGTAAAAATGACATATCACGATGTGCAGATTTCATCTGTCGTGATGTATTTTTACATACTAGATATATTTTAGATATAATATTGAAAGAGAAAAAAAAGCATGTGCATGGAGGGCTTAAGAACACAGAGGAAATGACCATTGTGTTATTGTTATAATAACAATATAAATTGATCTCATATGGCTTATGCATGGGTTCAGCACGGATGCGTATGGCAAACTTACAAATGGAAACATTAGTACACCTAAACCAATTGTATGTCTTCCAGGACTAAATATAGTATTCTATCTCAAACCATAAAAAGAGAAACGAGATCAGCTAATCAGCGCCGTCATTCGGGGTTTTTTAATTAGGGGTAGAATACCATACTTGGGCCGTATCCCAGCAGACACAAGACTTTGCTTCAATGTTGGATTAACATCAGTCCATTGTCTTCAACGTTAGATCAACGTTAAACCAACATCGATTCAACGTCTTTCGTCTGCCGGGTAGGCCTACGCTCTTGTCAGGATAGTGGGCGGGGGCCCTAGGGTGGTGGTTAGCACCGCTGCCTTTCACGCCAGAGTTTGGGGATCGGTTCCCGGTCTCGGCGGTTTGTAAGAAACAAAAAAAAATGTCCACGTGTGCAAGTCAGTATTGTGTGGAACCTCCGTGACCGAGAGGTAGCGTGTTCGGCCTCAGACGGCCAGGGCTCGAATTTCGAATCCTGTGTCTGGAGGACAGTGTCATCTCACCATCCTCAGGAGATTCTCCTGGCCCAGTTTAGCCAATATGTGCACAAAGGTGGCCTAAAACCCGATTCATTTCATTTCATTTGTCAGGATAGTTTAAAGGGGTGCACCCGATGAAAACATCACACTCGCCAGATCGTGAACCGAATATTTCTGTTTGCTGGTCTGAGATTGACTCAGCGGGGAAGTAGGTCAGGTCAACGGGTTGTTTGATCAGTGACCTGGCTGATCCTTGTACAATCAGAAGTGGGCCAGAAAACAGAGTGAGTGTGCTAATGACAGAGACCCCACCTCGTCCGTGTTACAATCCGTGTCCCTATGGGTGCTAAAACCGTATATTCAGCTTCTTAGATTTAACCCTTTAACCGCCGATCCCGATTATATTCGCTTTTCCATTTCGTTATTAGCACAATAAGTCCCACCTTTTAAACATGCTAAATATCAAACGTGACATCAATCGGCAATATTTGAAAATAGTTAGGCCTAACCTCCACTTTGTCAAATCTGATTAATTTTCACTCACTTGAAGTTGTGGATCGCGTCAGCGAGACACAACTTCAAGTGAGAGAAAATTCCAATTAAATAATTTTGACCTTTGACGCTTATTGACCTACCACTCATTAGAGTGGCAGATAAGACAACTACCAAGGTTTCGTGATGCTCAATTACCTTGCATCTGACATTGAATTGCTCTTCGTGCGCCTCTGAGCTCAGGTCTTCCGAGACGTCAGGCGCGTTCTAGCTCTACAATTTGCTGGCTGTATGGTTGATTGCTCACTCAATGTCTGATTGAGTGTCTGACTGAGTGTCTGTCTGAGTATCTGATTGATTGTCTGACTGAGTGTCTGTCTGAGTATCTGATTGATAGTCTGACTGAGTGTCTGACTGAGTGTCTGACTGAGTGTCTGTCTGAGTATCTGATTGAGTGTCTGGCTGAGTTTCTGACTGAGTATCTGATTGATTGTCTGACTGAGTGTCTGACTGAGTGTCTGACTAAGTGTCTGACTGAGTGTCTGACTGAGTGTCTGGCTGAGTGTCTGACTGAGCGTCTGATTGAGCGTCTGACTTGGTGTCTGATTTAGCGTCTGACTGAGTGTCTGACTGGGTGTCTGACTGAGTGTCTGACTGAGTGTCTGACTGAGCGTCTGACTGAGTGTCTGACTGAGTGTCTGACTGAGTGTCTGACTGAGTGTCTGACTGAGCGTCTGACTGAGTGTCTGACTGGATGTCTGTCTGAGTGTCTGACTGAGTGTCTGACTGAGTGTCTGTCTGAGTGTCTCACTGAGTGTCTGACTGAGTGTCTGACTGGGTGTCTGACTGAGCGTCTGACTGAGTGTCTGACTGAGTGTCTGACTGAGTGTCTGTCTGAGTGTCTCACTGAGTGTCTGACTGAGTGTCTGTCTGAGTATCTGACTGAGTGTCTGACTGAGCGTCTGACTGAGTGTCTGGCTGAGTGTCTGACTGAGTGTCTGACTGAGTGTCTGACTGGGTGTCTGACTGAGCGTCTGACTGAGCGTCTGACTGAGTGTCTGTCTGAGTGTCTCACTGAGTGTCTGACTGAGTGTCTGACTGGGTGTCTGACTGAGCGTCTGACTGAGCATCTTACTGAGTGTCTGACTGAGCGTCTGACTGAGTGTCTGTCTGAGTGTCTCACTGAGTGTCTGACTGAGTGTCTGTCTGAGTATCTGACTGAGTGTCTGACTGAGCGTCTGACTGAGTGTCTGGCTGAGTGTCTGACTGAGCGTCTGACTGAGTGTCTGACTGAGTGTCTGACTGAGTGTCTGACTGAGTGTCTGACCAAGTGTCTGACTGAGTGTCTGACTGAGTGTCTGACTGAGTGTCTGACTGAGCGTCTGACTGAGTGTCTGACTGGATGTCTGTCTGAGTGTCTGACTGAGTGTCTGACTCAGCGTCTGACTGAGTGTCTGACTGGGTGTTTAACTGAGTGTCTGACTCAGCGTCTGACTGAGTGTCTGACTGGGTGTCTGTCTGAGTGTCTGTCTGAGTGTCTGATTGAGTGTCTGACTGAGCGTCTGATTGAGCGTCTGACTTGGTGTCTGATTTAGCGTCTGACTGAGCGTCTGACTGAGCATCTGACTGAGTGTCTGACTGAGCGTCTGACTGAGTGTCTGACTGAGTGTCTGACTGAGTTTCTGACTATGTGTCTGACTGTGTGTCTGACTGAGTGTCTGACTGAGTGTCTGATTGATTGAACTCAGGCAGTTTTTACCACATCCACAAGACACCAATCTGTCAAGCGACACATGACAAAAAAACCTTCGATATTTGGGCCAACGTTTTATCTTCTAGAAAAACATTGTACGACATGGTAATTTCCCAGACTTGTATTAAAGATTTTCTTTTTGATAATTCGCATGTGGGTGGCAGGGGGTCTATATCCATGTAGGTGATGATTACTCATTATAAACGGATTAGGAATGAGTACATCACAAACAAGTCCAAACAAACACGATAATATACCGACCCAATGTTGGCTTGATGCTGGGCCACCGTCTGCGACGCTGGCTCAGAATCAAACCGACAATGGTTCAGTGTATCGTGGTGACTGGGGTGACTCAATCGCCAGGAGTTCTAGGCCCCATACCGGCCCAATGCTGGGCCAATGCTGTGACGTGACTCAGCCAACGTCAACTCAGCATTAGTTCAACGTCTCGTGTTTACTGGGTGGATAACAATTTGATCCCAACAAACAACATACGTTAACCCAATGCTGTTTTAATGTTGGGTCACCGTCTGCGACGCGGGCCCATCATTGAAACAACATTGGTTCGAATTGGCAGGAGGGTACTGTGCTGAAGGGGGTTACTTACTGCGCAGTTAGATTTCCCTGTAAGGTAGGACGCGTATCCCTGGTGATCCTGGCACAGCAGCAGCAGCAGCAGCAGCAGCAGCAGCAGCAGCAGCAATAATAGCATCAGCAATAGCATCAATAGCATCAAAACAGCAGCAGCTGCTGCTGCAGCAGCAGCTGCTGCTGTTATTGATGCTATAGCAGCAGCAGATTGCTGTCGTGTGATGTTGTTGAAATGTGGTCACCGTTTGGCCGTCGTCCCCCCCCCCCTCGCTGAGTCTATCACCCTGGCCTGAATCCAAGACGAGACTTACGTAAGGCCGTCATGACGCACGGCGCCGACCACTACATGTAGCACCCCCATCCATACATGCCGTGTCTGCACGGACAAACAAAATGAATCTGCGATAGCGGTTTTACGCTTTTTTCAGCCCGGGGCGATACAAGAAAAGAGAAAACCGAAGCGTGGAAATGATGTCATAAGCCTACTCTTCTATTGAGCTTAGGCCTATACTACAGGACCCTGCATGGATAGGCTATAGTACATGGGCATGGTTTATATATAATAGCTGGAGAAATTCAGAACCCCGCGGATAAAATTGTACAGATAAACATGTGAAATTAAAACATTAAATTTAATAGAAAAAATATCACTTATTGCCATACATAGTTACATAATCATACATATCAATTATTCAGGATTAAACACTAAAAACGACGAGTAGCCTAATAACATATTGTGGTCATATTGATGCATATCATACCCGACATGTAGGCGTATATATAGATTTTATGCATTATTTCTGATGATTATTGAAGGAATTTGCACAACTTATCGGACCGACAAGTTACATAGACTCCCGTTCTGTGTTTGTTTACGCTTCCAACGAACCATTCTCTGCTCCGAACAACTAAGCGTTACAGAGCTTTTTAAGGGACATCCCAAGAAAATTAATTGTAACTGAACACCAAATAATTATTTGGTGGGCACCAATTCATTTGGTGCGCACCAATTAATTACTTGGTGGGCACCAAATCATTTGGTGCGCACCAATTATTAATTTCGGTCACAATCTGTTTTTAAATGTCACTTAGAAAGCTCCGTAAAGAGTGGTATAGCCTTTTAAATACATTTCAAAGCAGCGTTCCAAGAAAATACCGTTAACCGTTTCAATGAGATTTTAGATGTCGGAATTTAATGTCTACAGACGTCAGATTCTAACATCTAAAGTCGATCCCCTGCTGAAAGAGTAAGCTATTTATAATGGTCATAGACCCATAACGTAGGTATTCAAATAAAGCAGAAAGAGCTAACTAAGACATTTATGATTATTTCAAATTGAAAAAAACACCTCTTTCTTAGTTTATATAAAAATATTTCAGCGCTTTAAGGATTGACCCTTAGAGCACTGAGCCAGGAATTTAAAATTTTCAGCCACTTGAAGTTGTGTCTCGCTACCGCGATCCACAACTTCATGTGACCAAAAATTAGTTTAATTTGCAAAAGCTAGGTTGAAATGTATATGATTATCATAAATGTAAGACATATCGTCGCCTCGGAGCTAAAGGATCCTATCTGCCACTCTAACGAGTGTCAGATAGGATCCTTTAGCTCCGAAGCGACGATATTTAATTTTTAAAACCTGGTTATACAAGACCATTAAAAGATGAGAAAACAATACTATTGTCAACTGTAGTCGACATCAGTGTGCTAAGGGTTAAGATTATGGTGGAGTGAGTGTTTTCTGCCCACTTTTGCAATATTGCGACAGAAGGAAACTCGAAGTTGGGACTATGCCCCTGGATTAATTATGGGTTATTTATTGCAAATAGCCTGGAAATTATACTGGAATACTGTTAGCTGCGCTGACAATATTCCACCGTACGATAATTAAGAAATTGTTGATTTATTAAAGCTGATTTAATATTACTAGTATTATTTTTTTTTCAATAATTTGACGTTCAGTACCCAATAGACACAAAACATTTGTATAACATTTATACAACGTTGGCCCAACGTCTTCGGCGTTGGTCTAACATTACAGAAATGTTATACAAATGTTGGGTAGGGCCTACTCCTTTTGTTAATTCTTTTGAATTCAACCTTTACTATTTGACCTCAGAACTATTACGCGACAAATTGTTCAGTGCGAATGCACGGTGTAAATTGTTACAATAAAAAGTTGAACAACTTTATTGTCAGTCATTTTTTTTATGTTATTATAATATTATGCTTTTCTATTTTTCTCACTCGTGACATTCATACTGTTTTGAATCATTGCATAACAAATCAAGCTCAATTTATATTCATGTATTTACAAGGCATTTCTTTCGCCTTGCATGCAAAATACACTGATACATTAGGCCTATGCACATACTGCAATAATAGGGCTATAACATATGCTGTAAGAGTGTATAAAATCATTAAATATACAAAAGCAGTATAGATTTCCAGTAATTCCATTCGTGTAGGTCGTTGTCAACACCATCAAAACTGTCCGCACCGGGTGAGCTTAAACCCATAAACCATCAACATTGTTCAAGCGCTGTTTACGTTAACGTTGGATAATAATAATATTGTCATTGGGTAGGAACACAAGCATACTATTCATTCATTCATTCATTCATTTAATTATACTAAACATAAATAACAATGTGGTAATGCTCATGTCACATATTTGTAACTATATCAATGCTTACAAGCAAATTACACACGTGTCTAATCGCTTGTATACATGTACATATTTAATTTAATATAAACATATTTTGGTGGCCCAGTGTCGCGGACCCGCATGTGCACAAGACACTAGTCGCTGATTATTTCGATGTAAGATAGCAATATTTATCCTTTAAATGCTGCATTAATCTTTGACTTTAATCTCTCACTTTAATGAATGGAATATCCTTGCATTTATAAACTAGGTGTGCTTACTATATTGTATTTTATCGTAATATAAACTTTTTTATATTTCAATAATTTTTTCCTTGTGAAAAATCAATTCAGGAGGGTTAATAAGAACATTGTATACTTACATCATTATTATACAGTATTACCAAATACGTGGAGTTCGATCTGTTAATTATGTTGGGAATAATTTTAACGAGAAATAATATTGTTCAACGAGCCTAATAAAGACATTACTCAGGATAGTTAGGTCTCCCAATAATATAACTCTTGGAAAAAACAAAATAAACCAACAAACACTAGACATAATGCAGAATGCCGCTTTCAAGTTAGTCCACCGTCTGCGAAGGTGGTCCAACATTAACGAAGCATTGCATCAACGTTCTGTGTGTGTTGAGAAAATATTTCGTCAGGTACTTTTGTAATGTACCAAGCCAATAACAATTTTTCATTATGACATCTTATCCGTCTCTTATCGAACACTAACAGTTATATTGCTTATATTAATAAAGTGTGAATGGTGGGGAGTGTAGAATTTAACATAGTAGCAGAGGTGCGACGTTGGCTCAAATTTGAGCCAGCGTTGGGATAATTCAGCGCTGCTGTCGGTAATCGCGACAGGAAAAAATCGCGTGCAAGTATTAATAACAATAATCACATTTATTTTAAAAGGGATGTATTTTCCAGTGAATTTATTTTGGACGCTATGTCATTTGCTTGTCAGCCTGATAATCGCAGCTCCGAATTGCTTTCACTTTCAACAAAAAACTGTTTGCTCATTCCGGATCTGCAAGGGTCTATTATGTCTGCAACTTGAACGGATCGTATTTTACTTGGACTGTTTCGAGCCCACGTTGTCTCGGCGAGGTCTAAATAAAGCAAAACAAAAAAAAAGGAAGGTTGTCGACGCACAATATGTCCTCATTAGTATGTCGGCGCGGTAAATAGAGATGAAAATAGACGTTGTTTGCAGAAGCCACGAGGAGCCTATATGTGATGGAATCACCTTGCTCAGTGTATTAATACTACTAACACAATGCATGTTCTTTGGAGATGCGAACTGATCCCGCGATTAACTTAATTCTCACGTCAAATGTTAAGAAAAGCTCCGATTTGTGCTAACCATTAAAGCGCTGAAGTATTTTTATATAAACCAAAGTTGTTTTCATTTTTTATTATAACTGTCTTTATAGTTAGCTTTTCCCGCTTCATTTCAATACCTATATTATGTAATTAATGGGTTTACGGCACAATTGAAACCATCTTAGTTATTAATATTGTGGGTCGTTAAAAGATTATAATAGCCAGTACGCAATCAATCAATCAATCAATCAATCAATCAATCAATCAATCAATCAATCAATCAATCAATCAATCAATCAATCAATCAATCA